>JAWQFJ010016639.1:0-12500 GCA_034096865.1 Theodoxus fluviatilis | reverse complement strand
AAGTAATGATAGGACTGTCGAGTGATGTCCGTGAATATGCCAGTTCCAAATTCTTGGAGACTTGCAGCAGTGAGGAACTCCTTCGGGGGCAAAACTTGCCACCGACCTCATTCACTGAACGACGCCCAATACCGAAAGACTCAGATGCCTTGATGATCACTTTATAACTGTCCCTGACAACAAACAATACATGCAAAAATGGATTTGGCTGTAACTGTATTTGAGTTTCAATGAAGTAAGAGCATCTCAGTTTGGGTTGAGACCTCGTCTTTGGTGCCGATGACGTCCATGACGAAGAAGGACTAACAACCACACTATGGTTCTTTCTTATGGAAGACCGCATCTACCCACACACAGGAGCGAGACTGCTCAAGCCAGTCCAGCTAGGCGCGACGACTCCAACCAAGGAGCGTATACCTGCTGCTAACGCTCGAGAGGAACGCCAATCAAACGGCCCTTTTTAGGGCCAACTTATTTAAGAAAGAATACAATTAGTCGGAATCATTGTCACGACTAACCTACCACAAGTTTACATTACATCTGTAACATTTCCAAAGACGCTGGATCTCGTTAGATGCATCTTCCTTTTCAATGAAGTGTTTATGATTCTCACTGTTTCGCCAGCTATCCACTTACTTATGCATGAATTTATTCATGTGTGTACGACCATCATTGTGTTTGTCTACATATATGTGTGTCTGCGTGCGTTTATGTGTGTGTGCGCGCGCGTGTGTGTGTGTGTGTACGTGTGCGCGCGAGCGCGCCTGCGTGCGTGTGTGCGTGCGATTGCGTGCGTGTGTGTGTGTGTGTATGTGTGTGTGTGTGCGTGTGTGCGGGAGGGGGGGGGTGCCTCCGTGCGTTTGTGTGTTTGTGTGTGTGTGTGTGCGCGCGCGCGCGTGTGTGTGTGAAATAGATCGGAGAAGCGTTGAATGTCATGTACTTTTCTGAAGGTAGAGTTCACTCATTCTTAGATTGACTTCCTCGTGTTATTCAAGGTCAGGTATTTTAAAGGGAGTGCTTTGCATTCACACGGCTTCATGGAATCAGTAGAAATTAGCGCCGCTTTTTACGACATTATCGGACTGAACGTGTTCATTTTCACTGTAGACTGCAAAGCTGTGTTACGCTGTCATCTAATTTCCTCTTTACAGCTCAGACCAGCCCTCGGACTCCCACTTTAGCTACTCTGTGAAAAACGCGTTTTATTTTCATTTAGCAATCACCTTTTTTCAGAATCTTCATCAACATGTTAATTGATAATAGACATCTCTTTAAAACAGTCTCTTTTAAAGAGAGTTCCTGTATATCTTGCATGCCCCAGAATCCTGAGGTCCAAAGCTCATTAGCGGAATTCTATTCCATTTGATCTGCCCTTCCTCTTTATAGGCGCGGCACTACGGCTGGCCCTATCTGAGGAAACAGCGGCCAATCTCTTAGACGAGATAGAGGTTCCAGTCTAGGGCAAATCGCACATAGGAGATAAGGGGTTCCGTTCTAGGGCGAACCGCTCTGCTGGCTTTCTTATCGACTCCGCTCCAGTTCTGAGAGGGCTTCCCACTAGTGCACCTATTCATGTTTGACTACGGGAGAGGAAGGAGGGTGAGTTGGAAGATTGGAATGGGGGTGTAGAGGCGGAAATGCAGGGCGAATTATTTGAGGAATGAAGAAGTAAACTGATGAATAAAAAGAGGAAGGAAGACAGTAAAATTGAAATACTTTTTGCGTTTTAATTACCCAAGCACGTACACAAATTAGGTCAAAGGAATTCATTAAGCAACCGCATATTTAGTAGTAATTTGATGTAGGCGTGCACATATACACACACACACACACACACACACACACACACAGACAAAATATATGCACAAACGCTCACCTGCACACAGTACACACACAGATACACACATAGCACACGCGCACTCACACACGCAAACAAGCACACCTACACACATGCACACTTTCAAACATACACACAAACCCGCACATCTGCACACATGCATACCTACACATACGCATACCTTCACACACACACACACACACACACACACACGCGCGCGCGCGCGCGCACATGCACGCACACAATCACACACAGACATACACACAGCTTGCGCACGTGCACACGCGAACTGCACACCTACACATACTCACGAGACTAGTTCAGCCCGAGACAACCAAGCCTACACATGTGTAAGCAGACGAAGTGTGCGGGAGACGGACGGATGGTTGCATGAGTGAATGCCTGGATGGATGGATGGATGAATGCCTGGATGGACAGATGGATGCGTGGATGGATGACCCTTCACGACATTTCAGCCTACGAGAGCTCTGGACGGCCGTTCACACACACACACACACTCACACACACACACACACACACACACACACACACACACACACACACACGACACACACCCAATCACTGCCAGTAGCTGGCGTATGATGAAACCAAGGTTCCGGGCCCCTGGTCATTTGCTTTGTAGGAATCTCACACGAAGACACAGACTGGTGTATTCTTATCCTCAAGCCTCGGGGCGCATGTGTGGGCAGTGACCCTAGAGACTGAGAGCAGGGGAGGGCGCATGTGTGGGCAGTGACCCTAGAGACTGGGAGCAGGGGAGGGCGCATGTGTGGGCAGTGACCCTAGAGACTGAGAGCAGGGGAGGGCGCATGTGTGGGCAGTGACCCTAGAGATGGGAGCAGGGGAGGGCGCATGTGTGGGCAGTGACCCTAGAGACTGGGAGCAGGGGAGGGCGCCTGTGTGGGCAGTGAGCCTAGAGACTGAGAACAGGGGAGGGCGCCTGTGTGGGCAGTGACCCTAGAGACTGAGAGCAGGGGAGGGCGCATGTGTGGGCAGTGACCCTAGAGACTGGGAGCAGGGGAGGGCGCATGTGTGGGCAGTGACCCTAGAGACTGAGAGCAGAGGAGGGCGCCTGTGTGGGCAGTGACCCTAGAGACTGGGAGCAGGGGAGGGCGCATGTGTGGGCAGTGACCCTAGAGACTGAGAACAGGGGAGGGCGCCTGTGTGGGCAGTGACTCTAGAGACTGAGAGCAGGGGAGGGCGCATGTGTGGGCAGTGACCCTAGAGACTGGGAGCAGGGGAGGGCGCCTGTGTGGGCAGTGACCCTAGAGACTGAGAACAGGGGAGGGCGCCTGTGTGGGCAGTGATCCTAGAGACTGAGAACAGGGGAGGGCGCATGTGTGGGCAGTGACCCTAGAGACTGAGAGCAGGGGAGCGCGCATGTGTGGGCAGTGACCCTAGAGACTGGGAGCAGGGGAGGGCGCATGTGTGGGCAGTGACCCTAGAGACTGAGAACAGGGGAGGGCGCCTGTGTGGGCAGTGACCCTAGAGACTGAGAGCAGGGGAGGGCGCATGTGTGGGCAGTGACCCTAGAGACTGGGAGCAGGGGAGGGCGCCTGTGTGGGCAGTGACCCTAGAGACTGAGAGCAGGGGAGGGCGCCTGTGTGGGCAGTGACCCTAGAGACTGGGAGCAGGGGAGGGCGCATGTGTGGGCAGTGACCCTAGAGACTGAGAGCAGGGGAGGGCGCCTGTGTGGGCAGTGACCCTAGAGACTGAGAACAGGGGAGGGCGCCTGTGTGGGCAGTGACCCTAGAGACTGGGAGCAGGGGAGGGCGCATGTGTGGGCAGTGACCCTAGAGACTGGGAGCAGGGAGGGCGCCTGTGAGGGCAGTGACTCTAGAGACTGGGAGCAGGGGAGGGCGCCTGTGTGGGCAGTGACTCTAGAGACTGAGAGCAGGGGAGGGCGCATGTGTGGGCAGTGACCCTAGAGACTGGGAGCAGGGGAGGGCGCATGTGTGGGCAGTGACCCTAGAGACTGAGAACAGGGGAGGGCGCATGTGTGGGTAGTGACTCTAGAGACTGGGAGCAGGGGAGGGCGCATGTGTGGGCAGTGACTCTAGAGACTGGGAGCAGGGGAGGGCGCATGTGTGGGCAGTGACCCTAGAGACTGAGAGCAGGGGAGGGCGCATGTGTGGGCAGTGACCCTAGAGACTGGGAGCAGGGGAGGGCGCATGTGTGGGCAGTGACTCTAGAGACTGGGAGCAGGGGAGGGCGCATGTGTGGGCAGTGACCCTAGAGACTGAGAGCAGGGGAGGGCGCCTGTGTGGGCAGTGACCCTAGAGACTGGGAGCAGGGGAGGGCGCCTGTGTGGGCAGTGACTCTAGAGACTGGGAAGCAGGGGAGGGCGCCTGTGTGGGCAGTGACTCTAGAGACTGGGAGCAGGGGAGGGCGCATGTGTGGGCAGTGACTCTAGAGATGGAGCAGGGGAGGGCGCATGTGTGGGCAGTGACCCTAGAGACTGAGAGCAGGGGAGGGCGCATGTGTGGGCAGTGACCCTAGAGACTGGACAGGGAGGGC
Source organism: Theodoxus fluviatilis (assembly GCA_034096865.1). Classification (NCBI taxonomy): domain Eukaryota; kingdom Metazoa; phylum Mollusca; class Gastropoda; order Cycloneritida; family Neritidae; genus Theodoxus; species Theodoxus fluviatilis. The sequence continues at coordinate 8,125 of JAWQFJ010016639.1, read as the reverse complement.
GCCTGTGTGGGCAGTGACTCTAGAGACTGGGAGCAGGGGAGGGCGCCTGTGTGGGCAGTGACTCTAGAGACTGGAGCAGGGGAGGGCGCCTGTGTGGGCAGTGACTCTAGAGACTGGGAGCAGGGGAGGGCGCATGTGTGGGCAGTGACTCTAGAGACTGAGAACAGGGGAGGGCGCATGTGTGGGCAGTGACCCTAGAGACTGAGAGCAGGGGAGGGCGCCTGTGTGGGCAGTGACCCTAGAGACTGGGAGCAGGGGAGGGCGCATGTGTGGGCAGTGACCCTAGAGACTGGGAGCAGGGGAGGGCGCCTGTGTGGGCAGTGACCCTAGAGACTGAGAACAGGGGAGGGCGCCTGTGTGGGCAGTGACTCTAGAGACTGGGAGCAGGGGAGGGCGCCTGTGTGGGCAGTGACTCTAGAGACTGAGAGCAGGGGAGGGCGCCTGTGTGGGCAGTGACTCTAGAGACTGGGAGCAGGGGAGGGCGCCTGTGTGGGCAGTGACCCTAGAGACTGGGAGCAGGGGAGGGCGCATGTGTGGGCAGTGACCCTAGAGACTGAGAGCAGGGGAGGGCGCATGTGTGGGCAGTGACCCTAGAGACTGGGAGCAGGGGAGGGCGCCTGTGTAGGGCAGTGACTCTAGAGACTGAGAGCAGGGGAGGGCGCCTGTGTGGGCAGTGACCCTAGAGACTGAGAGCAGGGGAGGGCGCCTGTGTGGGCAGTGACTCTAGAGACTGGGAGCAGGGGAGGGCGCCTGTGTGGGCAGTGACTCTAGAGACTGGGAGCAGGGGAGGGCGCCTGTGTGGGCAGTGACCCTAGAGACTGAGAGCAGGGGAGGGCGCCTGTGTGGGCAGTGACTCTAGAGACTGAGAGCAGGGGAGGGCGCATGTGTGGGCAGTGACTCTAGAGACTGAGAACAGGGGAGGGCGCATGTGTGGGCAGTGACCCTAGAGACTGGGAGCAGGGGAGGGCGCCTGTGTGGGCAGTGACTCTAGAGACTGAGAACAGGGGAGGGCGCATGTGTGGGCAGTGACTCTAGAGACTGGGAGCAGGGGAGGGCGCCTGTGTGGGCAGTGACTCTAGAGACTGAGAACAGGGGAGGGCGCCTGTGTGGGCAGTGACCCTAGAGACTGAGAGCAGGGGAGGGCGCCTGTGTGGGCAGTGACCCTAGAGACTGGGAGCAGGGGAGGGCGCCTGTGTGGGCAGTGACTCTAGAGACTGGGAGCAGGGGAGGGCGCCTGTGTGGGCAGTGACCCTAGAGACTGAGAACAGGGGAGGGCGCCTGTGTGGGCAGTGACTCTAGAGACTGGGAGCAGGGGAGGGCGCCTGTGTGGGCAGTGACTCTAGAGACTGAGAGCAGGGGAGGTCTCCTGTGTGGGCAGTGACTCTAGAGACTGGGAGCAGGGGAGGGCGCCTGTGTGGGCAGTGACCCTAGAGACTGGGAGCAGGGGAGGGCGCATGTGTGGGCAGTGACCCTAGAGACTGAGAGCAGGGGAGGGCGCATGTGTGGGCAGTGACCCTAGAGACTGGGAGCAGGGGAGGGCGCCTGTGTGGGCAGTGACTCTAGAGACTGAGAGCAGGGGAGGGCGCCTGTGTGGGCAGTGACCCTAGAGACTGAGAGCAGGGGAGGGCGCCTGTGTGGGCAGTGACTCTAGAGACTGGGAGCAGGGGAGGGCGCCTGTGTGGGCAGTGACTCTAGAGACTGGGAGCAGGGGAGGGCGCCTGTGTGGGCAGTGACCCTAGAGACTGAGAGCAGGGGAGGGCGCCTGTGTGGGCAGTGACTCTAGAGACTGAGAGCAGGGGAGGGCGCATGTGTGGGCAGTGACTCTAGAGACTGAGAACAGGGGAGGGCGCCTGTGTGGGCAGTGACCCTAGAGACTGGGAGCAGGGGAGGGCGCCTGTGTGGGCAGTGACCCTAGAGACTGGGAGCAGGGGAGGGCGCCTGTGTGGGCAGTGACTCTAGAGACTGGGAGCAGGGGAGGGCGCATGTGTGGGCAGTGACCCTAGAGACTGAGAACAGGGGAGGGCGCCTGTGTGGGCAGTGACCCTAGAGACTGGGAGCAGGGGAGGGCGCCTGTGTGGGCAGTGACTCTAGAGACTGAGAACAGGGGAGGGCGCCTGTGTGGGCAGTGACCCTAGAGACTGGGAGCAGGGGAGGGCGCCTGTGTGGGCAGTGACCCTAGAGACTGGGAGCAGGGGAGGGCGCCTGTGTGGGCAGTGACTCTAGAGACTGGGAGCAGGGGAGGGCGCCTGTGTGGGCAGTGACTCTAGAGACTGAGAACAGGGGAGGGCGCCTGTGTGGGCAGTGACTCTAGAGACTGAGAGCAGGGGAGGGCGCCTGTGTGGGCAGTGACTCTAGAGACTGGGAGCAGGGGAGGGCGCCTGTGTGGGCAGTGACTCTAGAGACTGGGAGCAGGGGAGGGCGCATGTGTGGGCAGTGACTCTAGAGACTGGGAGCAGGGGAGGGCGCCTGTGAGGGCAGTGACTCTAGAGACTGAGAGCAGGGGAGGGCGCCTGTGTGGGCAGTGACCCTAGAGACTGAGAGCAGGGGAGGGCGCCTGTGTGGGCAGTGACCCTAGAGACTGGGAGCAGGGGAGGGCGCCTGTGTGGGCAGTGACCCTAGAGACTGGGAGCAGGGGAGGGCGCCTGTGTGGGCAGTGACCCTAGAGACTGGGAGCAGGGGAGGGCGCCTGTGAGGGCAGTGACTCTAGAGACTGGGAGCAGGGGAGGGCGCCTGTGTGGGCAGTGACCCTAGAGACTGGGAGCAGGGGAGGGCGCATGTGTGGGCAGTGACCCTAGAGACTGGGAGCAGGGGAGGGCGCCTGTGTGGGCAGTGACTCTAGAGACTGGGAGCAGGGGAGGGCGCCTGTGTGGGCAGTGACCCTAGAGACTGGGAGCAGGGGAGGGCGCCGGTGTGGGCAGTGACTCTAGAGACTGGGAGCAGGGGAGGGCGCATGTGTGGGCAGTGACCCTAGAGACTGAGAGCAGGGGAGGGCGCCTGTGTGGGCAGTGACTCTAGAGACTGGGAGCAGGGGAGGGCGCATGTGTGGGCAGTGACCCTAGAGACTGAGAGCAGGGGAGGGCGCCTGTGTGGGCAGTGACCCTAGAGACTGGGAGCAGGGGAGGGCGCCGGTGTGGGCAGTGACCCTAGAGACTGGGAGCAGGGGAGGGCGCCTGTGTGGGCAGTGACTCTAGAGACTGGGAGCAGGGGAGGGCGCCTGTGTGGGCAGTGACCCTAGAGACTGAGAACAGGGGAGGGCGCATGTGTGGGCAGTGACCCTAGAGACTGAGAACAGGGGAGGGCGCCTGTGTGGGCAGTGACCCTAGAGACTGGGAGCAGGGGAGGGTGCATGTGTGGGCAGTGAGCCTAGAGACTGGGAGCAGGTGAGGGCGCATGTGTGGGCAGTGACCCTAGAGACTGAGAACAGGGGAGGGCGCCTGTGTGGGCAGTGACCCTAGAGACTGAGAACAGGGGAGGGCGCATGTGTGGGCAGTGACTCTAGAGACTGAGAAAAGGGGAGGGCGCCTGTGTGGGCAGTGACCCCCAGAGACTGGGAGCAGGGGAGGGCGCATGTGTGGGCAGTGACCCTAGAGACTGAGAGCAGGGGAGGGCGCATGTGCGGACAGTGACCCTAGAGAATGGGAGCAGGGGAGGGCGTTATTCATATTCGTTGACAGTCTAAACTGGGCGGCGCCTCGGGGAAGCGAAGTCCCTCGCCTGTGAAGTTCCCTCTGAACAGAACCTGCAGTCTTGCGGGGATAATGCATCTTCTTTAGCTTCATCACTCCAGCCCCTTGCTCTCCGGAAATAATAGCAGATGAGGAAACGTGGAGTCAGGATTATAGAGGAGCACCCCTGTTGAGGAAAACCACATGGCTGGTAATGTTCTCATTCTATTACAGGGCTCTCGTCATGAATGAGAGCGAGTATGGGTGGGGTAAATGGGGGAAGAAAATGGTGCAGCGCAGACTGACAAAAAACAGGCAAAGGTCGTCCCAGACAAAATTGATTGTCTATCTACATTCATTAGGTGTGTCGACAAAAAGCAGACACAATTCAATTCAGTCGTTCTTTGGAACTTTGGATTGATGGAAAACCAATTAAGGAGAAGAGTGTGATTTCTTCACAAGCAGGCCAAAAACAAAAAGTAGTCTGGGAAGTTCGTGGAGTGAAGAAGATGGAGTCTGTTCGGTGCACAAAATGCACCACAAGAACAAGAGTACGATGCATTCATAGTTGGTGGAAATGGGAGAAAACATGATCAAAGACGAATTTTCTTTTTTCTTGTGGAGATGTAACAAAGCTGAGAAATTTTCCAACACTAAAATGCGATAAAACTGATAGCTGTCAGTGCAGAAAAAAGCAGAGAGCAAGGTGATGTCGCTGAAAATAAATACAGCGGCTGTTTATTTTGATATCTACCATAACTTTTTAGAATTGTCGTTTCACATATTTGGACTGGCACCAAAAGACACGTCGCTGAGGCAGAAACGAGCAGGAACAGGCAGAGAGGCAGGCTCGCGGGGAGGGTAGCAAGAAGAGAAGCAAGCAGAACGGCAAATAGACAGACAGGCACCACACCATTTCACTCTTCAGCGAGTATGCCGCCTTCTCGCTGACAAGCAGTATCCAAAGCATTCATTCTCAAGCGCAAACTCTCTACTCCTGTCTGGACACATCGCACTAAACATGGATGAAGTCGGCGGAGAAGAAGGAGAGAGCATAGTAGGGTGATGGTGACTGCACAGTACAAGGACGATACTGTCTGCTCACAACGCATCACTCACACGCACTTGCAAGGTCGTTGCACTCAACCAACGAGGCAGGTAGAGGGTGTGGGGCAGTGATAGGGAGCATGATGAATGAAGCCTGGAAGCTGTGCAGGCAGCAAGCGCCGGTGGCGCCATCTGGCCCCAGATTTGCCTGAACGTGCCGCCACCTGCCTCCCATCATTAGCCGCCTCCTTGGACCGCGCACCGGTGCTGAGGAGGTCCAGATCTACAACGCTTTCGCAGAAAATCTTCTCTCTCTGCTGGTCAAAGTTTATGGTTCGCTAATACTTACCTGATCGCTATCTGTAGCCATCTCTCAGTACTGACAGCACGTGTTGGTTCTAATAAATTTGAAGGCCATCTGGCTGACCTGGACCTGGTGAGTTACAGCATTCACAGTAAATACAGAGTGGAATAACTGTGCAGAAGACGAACGAAGCTCCAGTGAGACTCTTCAGTAGCTGAAAGATGGTCACTGAGCTGACGGAGTTCATTGACTGGCATCCACTCTAGATGACCCCAAGTTCCTCCCGAGCACCACGGAGAGGCTGTAGGGAGTGATAACAGCCTCCATTTGTAACATTGCTGGAGGACATGAAAGAGCCGACTCTAATGACTTAAAGTCCACGTCCTTGGTTCACTAACGCGGTAGAAGTCGTAGCACTCCACGGTAGGTCTCGAGGACCTACTGATTCCATCCTGTCGGGCTTAACTGACCGAAGTCGTTCTCTCTCTGTCTACATTTTAGAGCTGGACGAACATTTCTGGATGACCAGAGCCTAGTTTCTAACATTTACTTGTATCTCCATGCGCTCATCGCTGTTTTCATAGTACTCACCCACTCTTCCCTAAAATATGTCTGGGCATGCCGCCGGCTGGCTTCTCTCACAAATGCCCACTTCCGACTGACCACCAGAGCTGAGGTCGAGACTCACCCGACCCCCAGTGAGGTCTTTCCTCCTTGCTAAGATGTCCAAGCTTTGCAGCTTTCCTCCACCAACCTGATTGCTACCTGGAGCTTGCTGCCCGCCTGCCGAGAGCACGTGTTGGTTCTAATTAAATGCAGGCGCCGGCCGGACCTGTGAGGAGCAGGTGAAAGATGTTTGAAGATTGGTGTTTACGTCTGCTGAAGACCTAGTAGGCGGGGAAACGGGGAGAGCTGTTGGATGCCAGACCCTATCGCATTAGAGACGTATGAATCGTTTGCACCATCCCTATGAAAAAAATAATGTGTTATGTAAACCACTGCCTCGGTAGGTAATGAAAATGTGTCGACGCTTTTATAAGAAAGTTGATTAGTTAATGAGACCTTACCCTGGCTGGGCTAGTTGCCGCCGCCTTCGCGCTGAAATGTTCTGGCGGTGTCTTCATGGGGTCTAGAGGCGCCTTCTAGTCTCGTTCCGATGACTGTATAGAGAAGGACCTGGCCTGACGGACAGATACAACCCAATGGTGGCAGTTCACCACGCATCGATCTTGAAGCTATGAAGATAACAGAGTGTATCACTGGCGACAAAAGAGAATGAGACTGAAAAAGAGTTAAAATGAAGGTTTCTAGCTGTCTTTCTCGGTAAACCCCTCCATATCTTTAAAAAGGGAATGTGTTAGTAGTTGGGAGGGGGCGTGGTGTAGAGGCTAATTTGGAAGGAAGGAATAGGGAGGGGGAAAATGGAGAACAAAGACGATAGCTATTACTGGGAAAACGTATATTTTCTATATAATGGCTTGTGGGGCACACTCTGGATTCATTAACGTTTAAATGAAAACGTGATATCATTGCTGTAGGCCAGTAATCGACCATTCCGAACTGTGCAGAATACTTTGCCTAAACGAGGGATAGGGGATGGGATGAGAGCATTTTTACTAACCAAAGAAATAGTAATATATAGTATTTTCTTTCTTTCTTTTTCTTCTGCTTCGTCTTTTTCTCCTCCTCCTGCTCCTCCTCCTCCTCCTCCTGCTCCTGCTCCTCCTGCTCCTCCTTCCTCCTCCTCATCCTCCTCCTCCTCATCCTCCTCCTCCTCATCCTCCTCCTCCTCCCTCCTCCTCCTCCTCCTCCTCCTCCTCCTTCTCCTCCTCCTCCTCCTCCTCCATCATTTCGTTTCTCCTCTCCTTCTCCTTTTTCGTGGATTGCAGCTCTACTTGACAAATAAACTTGATTAAAAGCACACATGCACACACCCAGGGCTTACTTTGATTACAAAAATATTGAGAGGATGCAACCAACAGCCAATAACAGCCAATTTTCACCATCACAGCCTTAAACAGAATTATTGTTCATGGCAATGAAATCTTTGGAATTTATACCATGTCTCTAATTTTGACACTCCTAATCTTCGGGGGTGGGGAAATGGCCGAGATGGGTGAGTCACAACAGTGATATGAGGCCATAAGTGTAAAGGGACTAGTTAGCTGGCAGGGATTATTGACCAACGAATCAGGGCTTGTCTCTATGGTCTTGATTCATGGGTAAAAGTGCGTATGGTACGCGTGGACAAATGGGAATGGTTCAAATGTTTATCTGCGCACTTAAATGTAATCTTAAATATGTGATTCAATGATACCAAAACCGTGTGTAAATAACCATCATGCTGAAATCTCTTTCTCTTTGTCTGCCGTCTGCCTGCCTACCTGCCTGCCTGCCTATCTGTTTGTCTGTCTGTCTGTCTGTCTGTCTGTCTGTCTGTCTGTCTGAGCGAGTTTTCGCGTCAACTATAGTGACTCGAGTCGAACCGGAGGTCGCAAAAACTCGGTACGGTACGACCGGAGTGACGTCACCGGTTAACCAAAGTTCAACCTTGGCCCCAGCGTACGTTCTCTCCAGTTCCAAGATGGCTGCCATGGCGAGGAGAGAAACTTCTGCAAATGTTTTTTCACAAAGTTACGGATTGTGAGAACACAATTGTTGTAAATCACTTAACCTTTCAAAAATTAAGGATACTGGGTTGGATACTGTCTTGGTTTTAATGCATTTTATTTTAGCAGTGATGTTTATTTTGGGAAGAAATGAGGTCAACATGAGTTTGGGTGCGATTTCTGACTGTCAGCAGGGCAGGGATAAAAACCACGCTACCCCCCCCCCCCCCCCCCCCCCCCCCGCCCCCCTCCCCAATCGGCCTAAATACATCCCAGCACAGCTTGCTTCTAATTTCATTCAAATTTCAGCCCCAAAACTCAACAGATTGCACAGATTTGTTCCACAACAGTAAATCCGCAACACACCAGCCAAGGCTGTCGCCATCTTGTTGCAAGGGAAGCGACTGGACACAACTGAACAGCGTTTTCGCGAAGAAAAAAACCAGACATGCGCAGTGACCCTACCGTAGCTAACCCAGGTTACTCGCGAAAACTCGCTC
>JAWQFJ010016638.1:0-32545 GCA_034096865.1 Theodoxus fluviatilis | reverse complement strand
GCATGCGTGCGGGTGTGCATGCGTACGTGCATGTGTGTGTGTGTGTGTGTGTGTGTGTGTGTGTGTGTGTGTGTGTAAATGCAAGCTAAAATGTTCGCCATAGCATTGGTGTGGCTAGAATGGATTCACCGAGTGTCCCTGCTCTGGGAGTTACTTCCCTTGTTTTCGGTGCAGCTTCCCGCGAATCTTTCATAATGCCGAGCAACAAGAGCTGTGCTTGGGGACTATGTAAAGCGGATAGTAGATACCCTGAACGCTGTGTTGGCGTCAAATTCATTCCATTTGTGAAACCGGGAAAGTATATGTACCATCTAGATCGTTGCCTTCGCTGGTTAAAAGCCTGCAATCGCCCAGCGAACTAGCTGAATGTCGACACAATCACGCGGCATTGTTGTACATTTGCCTTATCCCTCCAGGTTTACTGGAGGTCCTACAGACTTTATTAGTCTGTCTGTCTGTCTGTCTGTCTGTCTGTCTGTCTGTCTGTCTGTCTGTCTGTCCCGTCTCCACGGCCTATATCTCAAAAACTACTGGACGGATTTCCTTGAGATTTTGCACACTGACTGGAAGTTAGGTCCCATTCAATATTATCAAATTTTCAGAATCGAGGTTTGAAAAGAAAGTGACTTTTTTACATTTTGGTGTTTCAGTGAAAACGATTCAACAGACTCCATTTTGCAAAATTTGTGACGTAATCATTTGACGTCGTATAACGTGACGTCATTTGCGAGGAGATTTTTGAAGTAGGGTCAATAGAATAGAATAGAATAGAATTCTTCGGCTTGCTTAGGCGTCCAGGGCCTATCGCGGATTCTGGTAGTTCTCTGGCTGTATTTTTATTGTTCTTATGGATACTAGCTGGTCTTTTACCAGGCCTAGTATGTCCTCAGATGTCTTAGGCCGCGAGGCCTTTATCTGATCTTTTGATCAGTACTTATGGCTACTCTCACTTTTTACTACCCTAGTTCTAACGATCTTAAAAGATCGTGTCTATTCTCTATACTTTTCTTCCGGTGGCTTATGAGTGGCAGAGAGTGGTATACGTGGCAACAGCAGCGGGTGGCCAACATCATCACAGTACATGTAGTCTTTGAACATCGTGTCAATTCTTTTTTTGAAGCTGTTTAAATGACGAACACTGAATTTGAGAACACTGGTAAAGGAGAAAGAATTATATCTGTGTGTCGACTCTCTGTCTCTACATTTCAATTGACGTAACAGCAGAAATTATGGGTAACCTTTTACACAGTTTTAGATCGAAATCGTAAGATTTAAACGACTCGCCCGTGAACGGCGCAATTAGCGGATCATCACTCATCAGCTGTTCGCATCCAACCCTCACTGTCATCCTCTCCCACCTCTCGATTACTCGCAGCTTGAGAGGTCGGCATTCTTGAGCTAATTACAGCTTGCCTGATCACTTCATCTAAAGTTTCCTCATCATCTTCATCTTCGGCAGCTGAAGGATTAAAATCCTCAAACAGATTTCGCGATCGCGACATGTTGCCTCGAGCGTCCACTTCCACCCTCTGGATAGCTCATAATTTCTACTATACCGCACATAAAATCGCCCTGATTTTTGATTGGCCAAGCTGAAGACTGTAGAGAAACCTCTTCTGCATGAACTGGAGTCAGTAAACGTAGAGTTATATGATAGGCTTGTACTTTGGAGAGAGTCAGAACGCACGTGGTGTCTGAAGGCGAGCGCGGCAATTGCCGAAACTGGCCGAAATTGTACAGAAAAAAGTAATGCCGGTCCGTAGAGTGAAAAATCAGAAGATTTTTCATGCCAGGCGAAAATCGTAAAAATTACGATTTTATCGTTTCATGCCAGGCGAAAATCGTAAAAATTACGATTTTATCCCTCCAGGTTTACTGGAGGTCCTACAGACTTTATCTGTCTGTGTGTGTGTGTGTGTGTGTGTGTGTGTGTGTGTGTGTCTGTCTGTCCCGTCTCCACGGCTTATATCTCAAAAACTACTGGACGGATTTCCTTGAGATTTTGCATACTAACTGGAAGTTAGGTCCGATTGAATGTATCAAATTTTCAGAATCGAGGCTTGAAGAGAAAGTGGTTTTCTAAGGTCGTATTCTCGAAATTACCGGTCGAAAAATTATTGAAATGACATTTGACGGCAAAGCCAAATTTGACGTCATTAATAGCATGACGTCATTTGCATGTACGATCTGAAATTCAGTCCCACTTAGAAGCTTTCTGTCTCAACATTTCAATTGACGTAACAGCAGAAATTATGGGTATCTTTTTAGATTGACGTCATTTGCGAGTAGAATTTCGGGGAACCCATGCGAGAATGAATAATTTCCAGAACGTTGGTGAAGGAGACAGAAGGATTTTTTACGATGCGGGTCGTTTCGTTTCGAAAATGTAACCCTTGAACAGCATTAATTTATCAAATCTGGGTACTACTATTGACCGCAATACCCCGCAATACCCACAAATATACCGCAATACCACCAAATATGCAACTCGTACTTGCGTCAAATCGCCGTAGTTTGATGTTTACTTAGCCCGCTGAACGCTGCCAAGACTAATGATCTAATGCGAGCGCCGTAGTTTGACTGTTTCCGAGAGATACGTCCCTTCGTGATGCGGTCGCTTCTGTGTATCGGTCCGAAAGTTTAGTTGAATTTGTATGGTTTTTGGCGACCCATGTGTCTCAAAATTGAGTAGAAGTATTTTGAGCGTATTAGGATATCGAAACATCGCATCAGTTTCAATGTTGTTTTCTGGCCAAACATAGTATACTATGATCATTGAATGACCACCTATCAGATCTAAACTCGTTGTCTTCATTTGCCTGTCGGATAAGTCTTGGCAGTTTAAACACTAGAGCAGTCATCAGTTTATTGTCAATTTGAGAGACTCACTGGCTCATAAAATAGGTAGCTAGAGCATAATCGCTCCAAGCATTGATTTCGCCTGCCAGCCAACCAAAACAAGGGACGCAACTCTAAATCTCGTCTTGCTTAAAATCGCGGAGTGACGCTTCTTTATGTCTATGTAACGTATGTTCTTTGGACGAAGCAAACATCAAACTACGGCGATTTGACGCAAGTACGAGTTGCATATTTGGTGGTATTGCAGTATATTTGTGGGTATTGCGGGGTATTGCGGGGTATTGCGGGGTATTGCAGTCAATAGTAGTACCGTCAAAGATGTATGTTGAATGCATCAATAGTTCTCTCGAGAGGTTGCGGGTTCGAACCCGATCTTTTTTTGTTGTTGTGCCGAAACCTGGAGGTTCAGCGCCAGCGGTTTTTATACAGTGCTCAATGAAACAGCGTTGTTGTGATAGGTTTCTACCCGCAAATACACAGCAAATCATTCAGGTGTTGTGATACGTAATCCCTGGTTAACAGGTGTTTACACGTAAATTGCCGCATCGCGTGTTTGTGACTGTCTCCCTGTGTTGTGTGGTGTGTAGGTCTGTGACTGTGTCTCCATGTGTTGTGTAGTGTGTAGGTCTGTGTCTGTCTCCATGTGTTGTGTTGTGTAGGTCTGTGACTGTCTGTCTCCATGTGTTGTGTGGTGTGTAGGTCTGTGACTGTCTGTCTCCATGTGTTGTGTGGTGAATAGTATTATATATATTATTAATGATTTTTTTATTCTTATGTGTTCATTATTTTGATTTTACTCTTTCTTTTATTTTTATTTTTTGTTTTGCAAAAATGTTGTACTGCAGGTATCTTTCAATTTTTTCACACAAGTTCACACACATCATATAGTGAGACATAAGCAAACCAGTTCTCACAGTCACTTACTGACTTAGCACAATGTTGATCAGCCATGCAAATTGTTGTTTGAAGTTAACTGCCACTAGTTATTTCCAAGGTGCTTTGTACTCCTCTGGCACTTTTTGTATTTCTTTTTGCACCAGCACAAACTTTTAAACATGAGAAACAAAAACAATTGAAAGATACCTGCAGTACAACATTTTTTTTCTAACTGGTTTTGTGTGTGTGTAAATCTGTCCTGTTTGTTGCTCTATTTTGTTTCAACATGCACATCCATGCATTAACCAAGTACATGTAACAAAGAGGTATATTTTATGAACAGTTTTCTTGTTTATTATTTTTCTTCTGGGTAACACTCAATAGTCATGCACAAAAAGTTGCAAAACAAAAACTAAAAATAAAAGAAAGAATAAAATCAAAATAATGAACACATAAGAAAAAATGCATTAATAATATATATATATAATACTATTCACCACACAACACATGGAGACAGTCACAGACCTACACACCACATGGAGACAGACAGTCACAGACCTGAGGCAAATAGCTATTATCTGTTACCTCTGATTTACTTTTACAACATAAAACAAAGAAGTTTTTTTCTGGTGGCAACTTTGTGGTGGAGTTTTAAAAGAGTCAGCAGTTTCTACACTTGTTTGCACATCATTTCAAATACAGCATAAGAATAGAGTTGCTGAATGATCCCCTTATGTCAGGATCTACTGACTGCTGAGTGCTAGGCTCTCAGTGTTATACCAATAACATGGCCAAGGTTGGTCGAGCTGTCAGATGCTACCAATGAGGATATGGGGCTGCCTCGTGTCATTTCAAACTTTGCTTCTGTGCACTGGCAGAAAAATTAACATTAAAATTACGATTTTGATTGTTTTTTCTCCTTCTGTGATTAAATGCATTTATAAGTTATAAGTTAATTTCTATGTTTTCTATGAGATAAATCATACAAAAGTGTGTCTTTTAGCTTGGGGCCTACACATCACACAACACATGGAGACAGTCACAGACCTACACACCACACAACACATGGAGACAGACAGTCACAGACCTACACACCACATGGAGACAGACAGTCACAGACCTACACACCACAACACATGGAGACAGTCACAGACCTACGCACCACACAACGCATGGAGAGAGACAGACACAGACCTACACACCACACATCACATGTAGACAGTTACACCACAACACATGGAGACAGTCACAGACCTACACACCACAACACATGGAGACAGTCACAGACCTACACACCACACAACACATGGAGAGAGACAGACACAGACCTACACACCACACAACACATGTAGACAGTCACAGACCTACACACCACTACACATGGAGACAGTCACAGACCTACACACAACACATGGAGACAGTCACAGACCTACACACCACAACACATGAAGACAGTCACATACCTACACACCACAAAACACATGGAGACAGACAGTCACAGACCTACACACCACACATCACATGTAGACAGTTACACCACAACACATGGAGACAGTCACAGACCTACACACCACAAAACACATGGAGACAGACAGACACAGACCTACACACCACACATCACATGTAGACAGTTACACCACAACACATGGAGACAGTCACAGACCTACACACCACAACACATGGAGACAGTCACAGACCTACACACCACACAACGCATGGAGAGAGACAGACACAGACCTACACACCACACAACACATGTAGACAGTCACAGACCTACACACCACTACACATGGAGACAGTCACAGACCTACACACCACAACACATGAAGACAGTCACATACCTACACACCACAAAACACATGGAGACAGACAGTCACATACTCGAGGTTGCCGTCTCTCAGTTTTTCGCCAATCACTTCAGGTCGATCTTCTACACATAACTCGGGATCTACGGGTAAACCCAAGTCCTTGGCTAACCCGACAAGTTCAAGAAGTTCTTGTCTCTTGCTCTGACCCACAACCACACCTCTGTCTCGCAAGAAACGTTGCAGTTCGCTCACAGTCACTCGCTTTGTTTCCATTTTCGCCATCTTCGATCACGCACTGATTTCAGGGGAGATAACTCGCGTAACACATTCGCTGCTGACTCGTGCATGAGGTCCATTTCAGAAAGGTTTATGACTATAGAAACGTCCCATGATTTGCTCATGTCCCAGCAGACCCAGTGAATTGGGAATTAGGTAGTGGCAGCCACAGTTTAAAAACAACTGTTGAAGAAAATTATTGTTGATTTGGTCTCTACTGTATGAAATTATTAAAGCCCTCCCTAAAATTAAGGCTTTATCATGAATATTTCTGAAAATAATGGCATTTACATGTATTGCATTTTTCACATGTCAAGGCTCTGACAACAACATAAGCTAATCTACTAGGGCTTCAAAACAACAAACATGAACAATCAAAACATAAAAATTGAATGAATTGTTTCCTTTGACAACATATCATTACAAAATCGCTGTCAAGATTCACTCTGAATCACTCTTTTATGACAGAATTTTACATTTATATTAGGTAGTGGCAGCGAAAATTGAAATCTCACTATTGAATAGAATATTCTGATTTATTATGATTTTACTACATGACATAATTTACATTTAAAAAAATTTCAGACTCTATCATGAACAGTTCCGGAGGTGTGGTGCCAGGTGCTGCATGTCAAGATTGGTGCTGGTACTAAAAAGCTCGAGACACCAACCGACAGTAAACAAGAAAATAAATAAGGGAAGTTTCTTCCTCAGTCACTAATCACATTTAAGAACAAACAAGCCACAAACAGAATGTGATATAAAACAATTGATTCAATTCAGATATACACCTTGCAAAAAACTATCTCTCATTAAATGAAAAGGAAAACAAAAACAAAAACAAATATTTCCACTAATAAAAACCTTTAAACCGCACAGCGGGCTACGGAGATGTATAGCTCTTAGTTTTAATATTAAATCAGATAAATCTGAGTCGTGACTGCAGGGGAAGGGGTGGAGAGTGAGCGTAGTCGTGTAGTAGGCCTCGTAAGTTTCTGTCACGGCGGTACGTGAGTTTGGGGAGAGAAATGAAGGTGTGGGTCTCTGATTTGTAGAGGATAGGCCAGTTGGACATGAGAGTGCGGCGGATGGGGAGGTTGTGTGAATGGTGGGTGAGGACTGCTATGGGGCGTGGCTGGGTTTGGTTGGAGTGGCATGAGGGTAGGAGTGCTTGTGAGCGTATGAGTTTGCTCAGTCTATGGAGGGCAGCTTTGAGAATATGCAAGGGATAGTGACGAGCCAAGAAAAATTGCGTTAATTCTTCTGACTTGTCTTGGAAGTCAAGGTCATCACTGCACAGTCTGCTACAAGTGTGAGTGTGTGTGTGTGTGTGTGTGTGTGTGTGTGTGTGTGTGTGTGTGTGTGTGTGTGTGACTGTGTGTGTGGAGTGGAGGAACATGGAAATGAGGGGAGAGAAAGTTGAGAAGAGACAGGAACCAACAAAAAGCGCGGATGAGGGGGAAAACGTTGTGATTACGGTAACCCGACCGACCCTTTTTTTCTGTCGACCATAAACAGTTTTTCCAATCATGCAAAAAGAATAAAAAAAGAAATCCTCGGTGAAAAATGAACTACGTGCTGTCCCGTCTTCCCTGCCCGATGATCACTCAGGAAATCTAATTTTTAAGGTTTTCTTACAAGCATTTTTAGCAATACCTGGATGTAAGTCTTTCCATCACTTCTGAGAGACATTTGGTCACTGACCTCCACGTGAAGCCCACAGATGCTGCCATGATTCTACCCTTCCACTTATGCCACCCTCGTCACTGTCCTCGCAGCATCCCCTACAGCCAGTGACTACGTCTGCGTCGCATCTGCTCCAAAGACTATACGTTCGGACGCAGATGCGATGAACTAAAAAAGAAGCTAAAAAAGAGAAGTTATCCCGTAGGACTGACTGAGGCAGCTGTGAAAAAAGTGGCAGCCAGGACTCGAGCATCGACTCTTCTGTATGCTCGAAGAGAAGCCGGTGGTGTAGACAGAGTGCCATTTGTGATTCGTCACAACCCTAACAACCCGCCTCTGAGCCAGTGGCTAAAGCAGTTTCTGCCAGTGCTCCACACTAGCATGCGGATGAGACGGGCAGCTCCAAACCCGCCTATTGTTGGAGAAAGAAATTGTTTTAATATAAGAAAACTGCTGATGCCCTCGACCTTCCCCTTCCCCCGTACTTTGGTTCAGGAGACCAACATCGGGTGTCACCCATGCCCCAAATGTGTACTGTGTAAGAGATATCTGCAGGACACTACCACCTTCCGCAGCGTCATCACTGGCCAGTCTTTCCACATCAGAGACTGCTTGTCGTGCACGTCAACCAACGTCATCTATCTCATTGACTGTGAACAGTGTCACGACAGGCAGTATGTGGGTGAGACTGGCCAGACCATCCGTAGAAGGTTTTACGGACACACGCACGCCATCCGCAATGACAGACACCCTAGTAGCTAAGCACTTCAGGTCCCCTGGGCACTGCCTCTCCCACATGAGAGTGACCATTATTGAGAAGATCCATGTGGACGATGCTAACACCCGGAAGCGGAGAGAGAAGTTCTGGCGCTTCACGCTGCGCACCAACTAGAACTACCCTGAAGGACTTAATGTGTTTGACTGAGAGAGATAGAGAGATAGAACTATGAACACTCAGAGAGAGAGAGAGAGAGAGAGAGAGAGAGAGAGAGGAGGGGGAGAGCTCTGGACTGCCTACGTCATGTCATTTTAAAGTGTTTTATGTCACGTGTTGCATCATTTATGTATTTCTGCATCGTTCACTGAAGAAGGGCGTGTGCCCGAAAGCCTTTGATTTTGGTTTTTGTCGTGTGTTTTTTCTTATTTAAAGCATTTTTAGCAAAAGAAAGTTTGGATTATGTACAATCTAGCCTCTTATTTACTTTTTTTGAAGTTCAGGCCGACCTACCGACCTGTTTTTCCGTGTTAACCACAACTGTGTTTTGTATTGACCTAAAATGTGTTTTCATGCTCTTGTTAATGAGTAAATAGTTTTTTGAAACAAAATCTCACAAAATACAGTCTATCTTGTTCATATTAATATATATGTGACCCTCCACCACGGAATGAGTCGCTTTGTCCCCCTGGGCCTTTTTCAGTTTTTTACTCTGTCTGAAAGTATTTGAAATGGCAATCACAATGGTGAAGGCCGTTTGAAAATCGGACAATTAGTCTCCGAGTTACAGGTTGTCGCGTGATGAGGCAGCGACAATAGGGTGATGTGGTTTATTCACCCTTGTTGTAAATAGATTGTATATAAATCTTCTCCATTGTCCGCGGTTGCACGCTTGCCGCTGTGGGCGGGGGCTGCCGCGTAGTGGAATATCACTGTATCGCTCCGGAGTGAACCCGAGGGGGAGGGGGGTCTTCGGAAGGGGTTATCGTGAGCGAGATCTACGGGGTCTACCGATCATTAGCAGGGGGGTATCGTATCTCGCTGTATCTTGGCGAGGAGTGATTGGAGAAGATAACGGAGGCGGGAAATCTCTCATTAGCGATTGGTGGTCAATCACGTGAGGAAGGGACGCCTGAGTTGGGTGGCGTTGGTCCGGGCAGATGCATTGGGTCGGCCCTGGACGGAGGGAGCGGACGCACATCCCTGGTGTCGCTAACGCGGGAGCTGCGCGGTGTAGCTCATGAGCGAAGTTGGTCGCTCTGGTGGAATTTGCTCCGTGCCAACTCTGTAGCAGTTGGTCACACGAGGAGGGAAGTGGAGTTTTCCGCTGGCTAAGACGAAATTTCTGAGGATCTCACCACGGCCTGGGAACTGAGGTGATTATTGCCGCCGCCATATTATTTTACCACGTGGGGTGTTTGATTGTGTAATCTGAATGGGGATGGGGTCATCCGTCTGAGCGTAAGGGATTTATACCTCTAAAAGTCTGAAGTAAATCTGTGGGAATGGTTTATCAATTGTATTTTGAGTGTAAATGTATATGGGATCGAAATTCTCAGTAAGGAAGCTTTGAGTTCAAGCTGACTCGCGGGGAGCGAGTGAAGCAATTTCTAATTAGGCATTTGGGTCGGAATGCGCCACTCGAACTTGAAATTCTTGCATGAATGGGCTTCGCAAAGAAATGGGGTAGTTGAATTATTGGGGCGAAACCTTGTGTGTTTTAGGCTCATCGTCGTCATCTTTATCTTCGTCATCATCGTCGCCGTACCGTCGTCGCCTTGCGGTATCTGCTATCGGTGTATCGACTATTTGCGGGAGCGGTGGGCTGCCCGCCTGATCCTCTACACGTCTTTTGGTCCACGTTTCCCGTTTGGTATCTTCGTGTCTACGGAATTCCACGAGTGCTGCGTCTTCTTGGTGGAGCCCCGCAGTACTGTCTTCTCGATCCACGCGAGTGGGACTCGAGGGGTTGGACGTCTCCGAGGAATGCTGTGCGGGTCAGGAGTGACCTGTACGAGGCTGGGAGCAACGTCGGAAGCGCCTGGGCGTTTTCATCGAGCCGTTCGGTTCAGGCGGCTGTGCAAGTATCGTTTTCTCGATTTGTAATCGGTTAACCATAATTTCGTTAAGACAGGTCGGAACTGGTAGTAAAGTCTAACGAAATCCTCTTTGGGTAAAGTAGGGAGAAAAGCCCGCACGGTGCGGCTTGAACAATTAGGGAAGATTGTGTCGGAGGCAGAAGGGTGAGGGGAGAGAACGCTAGCATGTGCATTCGCCGTGAAGCGGTGTATTAACGCAGCCATATTGTCGCAGGGTGGACTATGCGACGAGAGGAAGAGTGATTCGTCAATTGATTCTCTGTAGAATGGTATTGGTCACTCTAACTCTGATAACTTTGGTATTCTGCCGTAGTTTAGATTCTTCTTCTAAACTAAATTGCTGACTTGGGAAATCTGTGTGTGACATTTGTAAGTCAGGGAGAATCTCATGATAGACAAGAGGGGGAAGGATTTGTTTCAAGGGAAGGGGTCGAGTTTACCTGGACACCGGTTTGACGCCACGCGTGCGTCGGTGGATTGAAAGTTCTCTGAGACTTCTGGAAACTGTGTCTGGGGATAGTGACTGGTTAGGGTGTGTTTGAGGACAACACCTTTCTTTTCAGGTGGACTGAGAGTGAGTTATTGGGCGCAGAGCGCTTTGCACGAGCGTGAGGGGAGGGGAGCGAGGCCTGGTTGTTTATGTCTGACGGTGGGCGTTCAGCCGGAAACGCCGCCATTTTTTAGGGGGTTTGGGGGTAGCCGAGGAATGCGGAGGGGTTTTTGCTAGCGTGCACCTGATCTCTTCGCGTGTACGCTGAGTGTGGGGAGAGCGAGGCGTTTGTTGACATTCTGCTTGTGTTGCGGTATCTTTGGATTTCTGTTGAAGTTTTGATTTTTGCCAAAGTTTGTGGTGAACTTTGTGTATGGGACTGTGGCAGTAGTGTGTAATTGAATTTATTTCAGTTTCCTGAGGAATGGTGAGAGAGAGAGCGGAGTTAGGAGATTGATTTTTTGTACCTTATAGTAAACCCTAGTCACCGGTGACTTAGGCGTTCATTTGAGATAAGGTTTGGGATTATTGTTGTTGGTTTCCCTATTCTTGCTGCCACTGTTGTTGTTGTTTTCTTTTTCCAAATCATTTCAGGAGTGGGAGAGTGTCTCCTGCTTGTTGACTTGATTTCCCCTGCATTGCTTATTCCTTTATTTTTGCTACGCTTTATTCAACCTACCTTTCTTCGGCGGTCTCCTCCGCTTGAGGAAATTTGTTAGCCTTGAATAAACTTGTATTTGTTTTCAACTTGATTCAGTGGTCCGTACTTTATTGGAGTTTTGGATTTTTGCTTGTTGTTTGTGGTGTCACCCCCAAGGAGTGGAGGTCGGTTTAGTTGTAAACCATTTTTGTTTATCAGGGTTACATCTCCCGGAGACGATTATATCGTTCTCTGGGAAGGCCCCTTTAACTTCCGAAAGTTTAGATAAGCAAATTCGCGACAATGGCGAGCCTGCCAGGATATTAATCTATTTTCTAATTTTTGAGAAAAATTAGCACATTTTGTCGAACCATCCACACCTTGGGGAACACTGGACCACTGATGAAAGGTTGTTTGATTTAGTATTTTGTGTTATTGCTTTGTTGTATTCTCTCCATAGGTCTACCCAGTGTGACGTGGTTAGTTATTGTGGTGTTTCACATTCGGGTAGGACCATGGCGTCTAGCGCTGAGCCCAGAGAGGAGGCGATTGCTAGATTAACCTCGCTAGCCGTAGAGCTGGGGGTAGCGTCTTCCGATGTTCCCGATTTTGTAGCCCGACAGTTAGCTCGGGAGAAGGCCGAAGTAGTTCAAGTGGGGTTTGATTGGGAAATCTTTAAGATGGATCGGAAAGAGAAGGAGGAGAGAGAGCAACGAGAATGGACTGAGAGGCAGAAGGAGCGCGAGGAAGAGCGAGAAAGGAGGAAGTGGGAGTATGAGGTCAGGCAGGAGAGAGAAAGAAGCCTGTATGAAGAGAGGCTGTTGAGAGAAAGAGAAGTGTGCGAATTTCGGAAACAGCTTCTGGTTAGAGAATTTGAGGAGAGAGCCCGACGTGAGAGGGGATGTCAGGGTGTGGCTGGAAAGGGATGTAAGAAGAAGAAGAAAGAGCCCCAGGGGAATAAAAGGTGCTATATCTGTAATTCCTATGAACACTTTGCTAGGGAGTGTCCAGATAGAGTCTGGGAGAGGGAGGAGGTGCCCTCTGAGCAGAGTTTCCTCCATTAAGATAGCTCAATTTTGCTTGTACTAGTGAACAGGAGCTGTCTAGGGACAGTTCACTAGTAGAGGTGGTTTATTTTAGTTGGTTGTGTTTAGTTGTAGTGTTATTGTTCCAGGTAGAACAAGAAGTGGGAGTGGACTTTGTATTTTTTGGATTTGCATTGCATTTGGGTTGCATCCCTTGATTGCCTAGCATGGTATTGCTAGTGGTTTGCTATTGCTTTTCAGTTTCAGGTTGACTCTTGTTGACTTAGTTGGGTATGCTAAGGCAAGAGTGCTGTGTGTGTATATATGCAGTGCGGGTCTAGTGTGGTCTGACTGCATAAGGTGGAGTTGTCTTAGTGGGGCAACCGTAGCCGCTATTTTTGGGGAATGTGTTTTTGTAGGGAAAACGGAGATTTATCTTCTATTTCACCTTGTGTTGGGTGATTGGAGATTTGGGCCGGGAGGATATCTCTAGATCTTTTGGGGTGAAGTAGTGCAGGGCATCTGTGAGTGTATCGGCATGAGTGGACTACTGTCACCTGGGGTGCGTATGAGAAGGATTGGGCGTCTTGTGTTTCTCCGGGAATCTGAGGGGTGCACACCTCAGGTCCCCATGGAGGATGCAAGGTGTCCCAGCACTCCTGCTTGGTGTGAGTGAGAGCGAGCCTGACTGAGCGAATGCGACGTGGGTGTTGCAAGTCAGGGAGGGGAGGCCGTATGTTTTGTGCTTCCTAGGGGAGTACGGGTGTCAGTGTAGTCTGGGTGAGACTTGCCTGATTTCCCTGTGGAGGTGGGTAAGGTGGCCCGACTTACCTGCTAAGGCGAGCGCATGCACGCTCGAGGGATATTAATGACTGCAGTATCAGTCATTGTTACTCAGGGGATAAAGTAACGAAAAATGTTCGCTTCCGAGCGACATTTACTGTCCTCGGATAGGTCAGGGTTAATGACTGCAGTATCAGTCATTGTTACTCAGGGGATAAAGTAACGATAAAATGCTCGCGACATTTTACTGTCCTCGGATAGGTCAGTGTGAATGGCTGCGGCAGCAGTCATTGTTACTCGTAGCTAAAGTAACGTAAGAGAATTCTGGTACCAGAAGCGAGGACACGTGTTGTCCTGACGTTGTCGCCGCAACTCTTGTAGCCTGTCAAAGGCGAGGACACGGTCGTCCTGTCGTTGCCGCGCAACGTGTGGTGCCTACCAGAGGCGAGGACATGTGTTGTCCTGACGTTGTCGCCGCAACTCTCGTAGCCTGTCAAAGGCGAGGACACGGTCGTCCTGTCGTTGCCGCGCAACGTGTGGTGCCTACCAGAGGCGAGGACATGTGTTGTCCTGACGTTGTCGCCGCAACTCTTGTAGCCTGTCAAAGGCGAGGACACGGTTGTCCTGTCGTTGCCGCGCAACGTGTGGTGCCTATCAGGGGCGGAGGGGAAGAGTTCAATGCTGGCTCCTCTCGTGGTTGGCCACCCACGGGAGGATGTCCAGCCATCGGATTGCAAGTTATGCAATGAGGACACCACGGGGGGTTACTTGGTTTGCATGTCGAACGTTACACCCCGTGGTGGGCCTGATGGTTAGGGGGGTTGGAGAAGTGACTGCGATCACTTGTGGTGTGCTCTGCCGGGCCACCACGGGGATGCTTGGGCGTGACCCAGCATTCCAAACCCACTGGATGCGACAAACCGGGATGTGACTGTGCGAGATAGACTCTGGGTAGAGCTATCGTGCTTGGGGACCAGGCTTTGTGTTATGACCGCGGGGATGTGGCGTTAGACTGTTGGCCCAGGAGATTAGGCTGCTTGGTGACTAAAGAGGAACTTGGGTTAGAGATAAGCCCGAGGGGTGGGCTATCTCGTTAAGAGGAGTGTTGCGAGGAAGACTGTTTAGTTTGTGGTATATTGAGTTGTTGCGAGTTTGGCGTAAAGCGTGCAAGTCGTGTGTGTGTGTTGTACGTTAGAACTTGTAAAAGGCGACGTGTACTTCGCTATCGCTGTAAGGGTCTGCAGGGGTTAGTTAGACCTGATATGAGGTCACCCTTTCTTGCTCCGAAGGTGTGTGTGGGGACGCGGTGTTCTTAGCGAGTATGAGTGCCAGGGGGATGTGAGGGGCCGACTCTTGTGTAGTCTGGAAGTCTGCGGGGCGGCGTGTCTCGGCTTGCCGGAGGCACGACGTTGGGACGCGCAAGCGTCTACCTGTTCTCTCTTCCCAGCTGCAGATTTGCTCGGTGTCCTCCTCTCTTTTTTATGTTAGTGGATTCTTGAGTGGATTTTTGTAAGGAATGCTTGTTGAAGTGGTAGACTTTTGTGAGATGTCCAATCCTGTCGCCCGGGTATGGGAGTAGAGTTTGCTGAAGTGAGTGGGTCGTTCCTGAGCGAGAGATTGACTGCGGTAAGGCGAGGCACCCCTACCTGTTGAGGGCGGGTGTTGCCCGTCACCGCTACAATCTAAACCATCCTGCTCGAGTAATAAAATAGATTACTAACTTGGGAGAAACGTCGTTAGCTAGGGAGGGTACTTTTATATTACGGGGGGACACGTATTGGTGAAGAAGTTTTGCTAGGTTCGAACCGGGTGGTTCGTACTTAAGCGGGAAGGCTTGTCGCGTGATGAGGCAGCGACAATAGGGTGATGTGGTTTATTCACCCTTGTTGTAAATAGATTGTATATAAATCTTCTCCATTGTCCGCGGTTGCACGCTTGCCGCTGTGGGCGGGGGCTGCCGCGTAGTGGAATATCACTGTATCGCTCCGGAGTGAACCCGAGGGGGAGGGGGGTCTTCGGAAGGGGTTATCGTGAGCGAGATCTACGGGGTCTACCGATCATTAGCAGGGGGGTATCGTATCTCGCTGTATCTTGGCGAGGAGTGATTGGAGAAGATAATGGAGGCGGGAAATCTCTCATTAGCGATTGGTGGTCAATCACGTGAGGAAGGGACGCCTGAGCTGGGTGGCGTTGGTCTAGGCAGATGCATCGGGTCGGCCCTGGACGGAGGGAGCGGACGCACATCCCTGGTGTCGCTAACGCGGGAGCTGCGCGGTGTAGCTCATGAGCGAAGTTGGTCGCTCTGGTGGAATTTGCTCCGTGCCAACTCTGTAGCAGTTGGTCACACGAGGAGGGAAGTGGAGTTTTCCGCTGGCTAAGACGGGATTATTGAGGATTTCACCACAGCCTGGGAACTGAGGTGATTATTGCCGCCGCCATATTATTTTACCACGTGGGGTGTTTGATTGTGTAATCTGAATGGGGATGGGGTCATCCGTCTGAGCATAAGGGATTTATACCTCTAAAAGTCTGAAGTAAATCTGTGGGAATGGTTTATCAATTGTATTTCGAGTGTAAATGTATATGGGATCGAAATTCTCAGTAAGGAAGCGTTGAGTTCAAGCTGACTCGCGGGGAGCGAGTGAAGCAATTTCTAATTAGGCATTTGGGTCGGAATGCGCCACTCGAACTTGAAATTCTTGCACGAATGGTGCGTCTTCTTGGTGGAGCCCCGCAGTACTGTCTTCTCGATCCACGCGAGTGGGACTCGAGGGGTTGGACGTCTCCGAGGGAATGCTGTGCGGGTCAGGAGTGACCTGTACGAGGCTGGGAGCAACGTCGGAAGCGCCTGGGCGTTTTCATCGAGCCGTTCGGTTCAGACGGCTGTGCAAGTATCGTTTTCTCGATTTGTAATCGGTTAACCGTAATTTCGTTAAGACAGGTCGGGACTGGTAGTAAAAGTCTAACGAAATCCACTTTGGGTAAAGTGGGGAGAAAAGCCCGCACGGTGCGGCTTGAACAATTAGGAAAGATTGTGTCAGAGGCAGAAGGGTGAGGGGAGAGAACGCTAGCACGTGCATTCGCTGTGAAGCGGTGTACTAACGCAGCCATATTGTCGCAGGGTGGACTATGCGACGAGAGGAAGAGTGATTCGTCAATTGATTCTCTGTAGAATGGTATTGGTCACTCTAACTCTGATAACTTGGTATTCTGCCGTAGTTTGGAAATCTTCTTCTAAACTAAATTGCTGACTTGGAGAATTGAGTGTGACATTTGTAAGTCAGGGTGTATCTCATGATGGACAAGAGGGGAAAGGACTTGTTTCATGGGAAGGGGTCAAGTTTGCTTGGACACCGGTTTGACGCCACGCGTGCGTCGGTGGATTGAAAGTTCTTTGAGACTTCTGGAAACTGTGTCTGGGGATAGTGACTGGTTAGGGTGTGTTTGAGGACAACACCTTTATTTTCAGGGTGGACTGAGAGGATATGGGCGCAGAGCGCTTGCACGAGCGTGTGTGGAGCGGAGCGGGGTTGCTTGTTTGTGTTTGACGGTGGGCGTTCAGCCGGAAACGCCGCCATTTTAGGGGGTTTGGGGGTAGCGAGGAATGCGGAGGGGTTTTCGTTAGCGTGCACCAGGTCTCTCCGCGTGTACGCTGAGAGCGGGGAGAGCGAGGCGTTTTGTTGACATTCTGCTTGTGTTGCGGTATTTTTTGGATTTCTGTTGAGGTTTTGATTTTTGCCAAAGTTTGTGGTGAACTTTGTGTATGGGACTGTGGCAGTAGTGTGTGATTGAATTTATTTCAGTTTCCTGAGAAATGGTGAGGGAGAGAGCAGATTTGGGAGATTGATTTTTTTAGTACCTTATTGTAAACCCTAGTCACCGGTGACTTAGGCGTTCAGTTGAGATAAGGTTTGGGATTATTGTTGTTTGTTTCCCTATTCCTTGCTGCCACTGTTGTTGTTGCTTCCTTTTTCTGAATCCTTTTCAGGAGTGGAAGAGTATCTTTCTGCTTGCTGACCTGATTTCCCCTGCATTGCTTATTCCTTTATTTTTGTTACACTTTATTCAACCTACCTTTCTTCGGCGGTCTCTGCCGCTAGAGGAAGTTTGTTAGCTTTGAATAAACTTGTTATTGTTTTCAACTTGATTCAGTGGTCCGTACTTTATTGGAGTTTTGGGTTTTTGCTTGTTGTTTGTGGTGTCACCCCCAAGGAGTGGAGGCCGGTTTAGTTGTAAACCATTTTTGTTTATCAGGGTTACATATCCTGGAGACGATTATATCGTTCTCCGGGAAGGCCCCTTTAACTTCTGAAAGTTTAGGTACGCAAATTCGCGACACAGGTATTTAAATATACTTACCCTCGGAAATGAGTTTCTGAGAAAAATTGAAATAAAAGTTTTGAAACTTCAGCACAACAGTTTCCTTAGCAACCATGCATGCATTTCTTTGAAATTTGGCACAGTCATACAACATAACATAAAAAACTAACACACAAATTTTCAGTTTGAAACATAAAGTAGTTTATTGTCAACATTGTTTCAGAAAATACACGAAAATGTACGTTCACGGATAAATTGTCACAATGGCTTACTGATCAAAAACCTATTCATAATAATTTTAAAATCAGTGCTAATGTGCACAGGTCCAAGAAACACAAAAATTACACTAAAATGTTTGTGTAGTAAAGTGTGGGGTGGGGGTGGGGGTGCACAGTGATTGTTAAACTATTTATACGCCACAATGGGAACTGATGATGCTATTAGATTCCAAAGTATTTTATTCAAAGAAACATACAAAACTATTTACAAGCAATGTTGATGCGGCCTCGACCTGAAAACAATCACATACAATATGTAGTTTCAGAGCCAGTCCAACTATTTGAAGTCATTTCATCATTACTGTTCATTTAATACAAAGATTTCTCAAACAAGCAATGCGAGATGTACAGCAGAGAGCTGAATATTCTCTCAAGTCTGCACATTCATCTTCGGCAAAATTAATGTAAACGAAATTCAACTTGTGGGTTGAGATCGGCTCCGTGGCCGCTGAAAGTGATCTCGATCTGTTGATTTACATCAATCTGACACAAGAAATCAGTAATACACTATAAATTTACAAGTTTACGGGAACATACCTTCATGTATGCTTGTTTTCCGTCGAAAAATCAGCAGTAGTGAGTCGAAATCACGATAGGCACGGAAGCGTGGCGCGTTGAAGGCAGAAGCGCTAACACCTCGAGGCTCACTCTAAGCTGCGCTCCGATTGGCTGGTTCCTTCCCTCTCCCATATGGTCCATAGTTAAGCGAACCAATCAGATTGAAGGTTTTGAATGCATAGAGTGATATCAGGTCTTACAAAAAGGATCCAAAAAGCTGCGAAATGGTGAAAAAATTATTGAAATCGGTTGAGTAGTTTTTGAGATACAAGCATTTTAAATTATGAATATTTAATGAAGTATTTATTTTGAAACCCCTCTTGCATAAATTAAGTATTTAAACGTATTTAGAGACAGATTTGGTAAATGAAACTCGCTGACATTGTAGATAAAGGATTACTGAACCAGAAACAACCAAAAACTCAAAATCGACAATCCACACCCCTTGTACCTATTTCCAGTGCTAGCGCCGAATGGTTCCAGGGACAAAGCGTCTCATTCCGTGGTGGAGGGTCACATATATATATATATATATATATATATATATATATATATATAAATATACATGGTGTCTTTACATCCTGTAAGTTATATCAATGCTTAAAGTTAATTTTGTGTTTGAAAAAAGAACGTTTTGTTTATCAATGTTGATGCCTGTTACATTAGTAATAATTTCGATTCTCGCCAGTTGACTATGAACAAAGTAATGCAAATGTTGCAAACGTGTTTTTTTCTGTCCATGTTATCTGATAGACTGGATGATAATATTTTGTATTAAAGCAAACAAACAAACAAACAAACAAAGACTTGCATTTAGTGCCTTTGAAAGCCGTTTTTTGCCTCTGTGTCAGTATTGTGATCGGTTTGGGGGAAATGACCCTTCACGGTCAAGCCAAAGTAAATGCAAGACCGAAGCGTACATTGTAATGGCTGCCACACACGGTGAGAGAGAGAGAGAGAGAGAGAGAGAGAGAGAGAGAGAGAGAGAGAGAGAGAGAGAGAGAGAGAGAGAGAGAGATGAACTGAACCGAACAACTTTTAATGTGTAGGCCACCGGCCTATTTCATTGAAACGAAGCGCGAACAAAACACAAGTATGTACAAAAAGTTGTTCAAAAACTGGGTACCAGTTTCGGTATATGCAACGCGCTCGAGTGTAAAGAAGGAGTTAATGAGAAAACGTTCAAATTCATGCAGCCCGCGAAGGTTGCTGTCGCGTCGGCGACGTCCTGCCCGCAGCTGGCTTGTTGACGTTGGCGGCATTCCTGCTGCGTTGGCGAACAGCTGATCTGGGCCGAAGTGCTGGTCGAGTGTTACTGGGTGATCTGTAAGGTGACGACAGGATGGTTCTCTTGTCGGGTGCCTCGGGATCGGGCAGACAGTTGGTAGCAGTCGATGGAAGACATGAAGCTTGGTCGGTGACTTTGCTCAAACTACAAACCTCCGCAATACTGTTCTCGAAAGTGAGCACGAGATATGCTCTGAGACCGCGCTCATCGCATTTTCGAGGTCTTCCAACGTTGCTTCTGTGCTAGGAGATGGAATCGTAGCACCGTGTGGGTCATCTTGTAGAGATGGTGCCTCTACTGCAGGGGAATCCTTGTTGGAAACGGGGGCTGCTGCTTCTTCGGGGTTAGCAGCACGGCTGGAGAGATCAGAGGTCATTAGTGGCAGTGTGACGTAATCGTCCGACTTTAGGGGCCGGTCACACCACACGAACTTTGCTGGAGCGTTCCTGGAGCGTTGAAAAAAATTCTTCACCGCTCGTTACCGTGCACGACCGTTGGCCCCCGTTAAAGCAACGCCGTATACGCTCGGCGACCGCTGATGGTCCCTCCTACCGTTCCGAAAGTTTTGAGTTGCACAAAATATTGCGAGCGGTGAGGAGCAGGCAATGTTCTGCTCCGGCAAAGTTCACCACCGCTCCAACAACGCCCAGTCAAAGTTTGGCACCGCTAGACACAAGTTCGTGGACGCTTGGGTCAGCTAGGTCAACGCAGAAATCTTGAACGCTGGACCACCGCTGCTTCGCCAGCTTTGCCCGAGTGGTGATTAAACTTTGGTGGACCGGTTGTAAGCGTTTTACGAGTGGACACGGGATTGCTGGAACGGTGTCGGGCGTTGAAGCAGCGATCCATTGCAGTGATGAACTTTGGTTTGGCGTTGGTATGGAGGTGTCGGAGCGGGACCAGAATTTGGCTACAAATACGGGGAGAAATGAACCAGGAGTCCATTTTGGAATCGAGCTGCCGTTGATCGAATTTGTTCAAAGTTGTACTACCATGGACTTCGATCCGTTAAGCTCCGTAGTCAAAAGCGGTATAATACATGAGCCATGTCAACGTGAAAGAAAGATTATGGTTATTATTATTATTATGATTATCATTAAATTTCGCAGAACGCCGCTCTATCAACGCTCGGTCCACCGCTAAATCAACGCTCGCTACCGTTAAACCAACGCTAAAGCAACGCTGGCTTCAGCGGTGCACCGCTAAGGCAACGCCCGTGTTTTCGATTTTTTTTTTCCATTTTGTGCGCGGTGACGAGCGGTGGCCCCCTCTCCCTACCGTTCAAGGAACGCTCCAGCAAAGTTCGTGTGGTGTGACCGGCCCCTTAGGAAGCAAGTATTTCGTGCAGCAGCGTTGGCAGAAACAATTCTCTTCATGACATCAAATTCGACACAATTTGCTTCCGAAAAATATTCAGAATGTCTCTTCTCATCCCTCTGTTGATGCTCCTCTGCACGTTGATAGTCCCGTCGTCTCTGTGCTGCAGTTTTCTTGCGCCAAAAGCCTCGCCTGTCGCTCGTAAGCAATGGTTGACCGTCGCGGTGCCTAAATCTTAACACAACAACGACATTTCCATGTTTATCACCGTCCACCTTCCAACTAGTAGGCTCCAGCAAGGATGTCAAGAGCGACTCCAGGGCAGCTGGAAGTCCTGCAACTGGCATAATGCTGCTGTTATTCAAGATACGGTG
Organism: Theodoxus fluviatilis; assembly: GCA_034096865.1. Classification (NCBI taxonomy): domain Eukaryota; kingdom Metazoa; phylum Mollusca; class Gastropoda; order Cycloneritida; family Neritidae; genus Theodoxus; species Theodoxus fluviatilis. The sequence goes on along the minus strand of JAWQFJ010016638.1, from coordinate 11,153 downwards.
AACTGGCCGGAGCTAAGCAAACACGTCCGACAGGCGCGACCGTTAGCTGCCGTATAAGAGAGAGAGAGAGAGAGAGAGAGAGAGAGAGAAATGAACTGAACTGGTTTATTGTCAGGCCGACAGCCTATACAGAGCTTGTGGTTTACCACACACATGTACAAAGAAAAAAGGGAAAATAATAAACAACGGAGAACTAGCATTGGCAAATATCAAATACCTGTGCATATATCTACGATGGTTCGTTCGAGCTGAACGTGATATTGTCGTGAACTGAAGTACACGAAGCTCATACGATAGACATAGCATCTATAGATGAGTCAGAACAGGAATTTGCACTAGTTATCTTCTCTCGCAGTTCAAAAGCATAGTATATGTACATAGCAACATTTCTCGACATATTTACATTTCATCTTTTCGCTAAGATACTGCATTTCCTCTTTACGTTATCACTTAAGTCATGTCTTATGTCATCATATAGCTTACAATATATGAGGAAATGTTCTTCATCTTCGAATTTATTGCAGGATGGACATTTTTGTTCTTTTTTGTTCTCTGAGCACACACATATCGTCGATTATTTTTCAGATCAATTATTTCAAATCTAAATCGCATAAGCTATCCCCCCAAAAATGTATTGTGACAAAATTAAGGTATTTCTCTAGACCAAACATCTTCTTAAAAGAAGCATACCATACAAATCCAGGACTGCTGCGGTTTCTTCCATTCCACCTTTGTCTGTAGCAATCTTGTAACCTCTACTTAACATTATTCAGGAAGTACTTCTCATTTCCTTCTCCACCATTTCACAATACATAACCAAAACCTGACTCACAAAGATTATTTCTCAACTATCATGTCTATTTCCTACTTTCAGGGACATTTGTTTTTTGGAGATTTTCATAAGCTTGCCTTGGATGCCTATGAAGCGGCATTTTGTGAACCTGAGCCAATACTTGATGGGTCTGATGGTGGTGTTATTCATCAGAAGATACCTTCCGAGTTCTACGTATAATAAATGTTTTTGAGTTCTCACGTCCATCCCCATGAGTGTTTTTACATGCAAAGACGTGTGCCTTTTCTATTTTATCTCTGCTTGTTAAACCCCATATTTCTGAGCCGTAACATAATTTTGATTTAATGTAGGCTGTGTCTGAGAATCAAATAGTAGGAAACAAACTGCTGGGTTAGAGTATGTGGAGGCTCCACATTGCTTTCAATACATGTATACTTTTTTCTTTCTTTTTTTGGAGAGAAAGAGAGAGAGAGAGAGAGAGAGACAGAGAGAGAGAGAGAGAGAGACAGATACAGAGGGAGAGAGACAGATACAGAGAGAGAGAGAGAGAGAGAGAGAGAGAGAGAGAGAGAGAGAGTTTTCCGATACGTTATTTTGGCTCCAAGATGCATGTTTCCTCATGTGCGAGCAGTTGTATGTATTACGGAAAACTTTGTCTCCATGCAGCGCACAACATCTCAAGCGTTTCATGATTTAGAACGTCCTTTACACTCGTGGTGGTTCCCTGAGGCAGTTTTGCCAGCCAGCCACTGGGGGAGTCACGTGCTCCTGCACCGTCAGGTTTTGCAAAAGTGGAGGACCGCGATGTGGGATTCGCAATCATTGCCCAACGACGCGGGGATCCGTGTGCGGGGGTGGGAGGAGTCGACTGGACTGTCTCATCGAGACTCATTTCACCGTCAGCAAACACCGTTGTCGTTGTATCGGTGGAATACTTTTTTGGGGTGGGTCGTAGAGAAGTAGAGGCAGCGTGTATCGGCCTCGCTGTGTGTGACAGCCCTCAGAGGGCGGCACAGTTAAGCTATATTTGCTTTCCTTCTGAAACAAGGAAAGATAAAACGTCCTGACCTGAATCTCAACTGCTGCGCTCGGGCTGTTGAAATACTCCCTGAATGAACGTTCGCGCGAAGGTCGAATTCCCGACACAAATCAGGCAGTCATCATGTCTGAAAGACCACCTTGGAGCTCGACTGGCGCTGTTTGTATAGACGGCTGATGCTACAGGGGTGGCTGGGGAAAGACCATCGCGTCAAAATATATAATAACATCCCCCCCCCCCCGCCCCCCTTCCGTACCCCCTCCGTACCTCCCTCAGCGCCCCCCTCTGCGCCCCCCTCCGCACTCCCCTCCGCACCCCCCCCCCACCCCACCACCCCAGGCATTCAGCACCCCCCTTCAAATATCTTTCCAGGCTGGCTGTTTGTGTACCTTAAATGTAGTCCTGCTAACGACCCAGTGATACAGCATTCTCATCTTCACAAGCAGATGCATATTCCTTCCTCCCCTCCCCCCACCCCGAACTCCCCTCACATCCCCCCACCCCACCCCGTACCCACTTCAACCCACTGCCCAATTCCCGACCCAACCAGCACTCCTTCTCAAGGTCTATCCTGCTTGGTCTTACTGACTACCTTAAGTGTAGTCCTGACAACGACCAGTGATAAAATAACTTTTTTCACAGGCAGGCACGCTAGATGGGGACCCTCTATATGCCCCCGTTCTTATATGCCCCCGTCACCTATATACCCCGTCTCTATATGCCCACCGCCTATATGCCCCCGATCTCTATATGCCCCCGTCTGAGTGTGTTCTCCATGGCCACATTCTCAATGTTTGCATGTCAGCCGTACTTGCAAGATAGGCCCTCAATTCTCTCTCTCTCTCTCTCTCTCTCTCTCTCTCTCTCTCTCTCTCTCTCTCTCTCTCTCTCTCTCTATCTCTCTCTCTCTCTCTCTCTCTCTCTCTCTATATATATATCTTATGGTTGGCCATTTGTAATCAATGATCCATTTCACTGGGAAAAAATAACTGTTGGGGCACTATTATGGCTCTTTACCCGGAATTGAGAATGAAAAAACGAAGAAAAAGACTAAGAAAACAGAAAATTATTGATTCTCGTTTGTAGTGTCAAATCAGAATGTGAAGCTGACATTCTGCTCACAAGGCACATAATTTTTAGCGCACTGGTCATTTATACAACTTGAGTCAGCAAAATCAGTGGCCTTCAACTTCCACTGGGAAAAAAATAACTGTTGGAGCACTATTATGGCTCTTTACCCGGGATTGAGAATGAAAAAAACGAAGAAAAAGACTAAGAAAACAGAAAATTATTGATTCTCGTTTGTAGTAACAAAACAGAAAGAGAAGCTGACATTCTGCGCACAAGGCACATATTATTTAGCGCACTGGTCATTTATACAACTTGAGTCAGCAAAATCAGTGGGCCTTCAACTTCCAGAATTATAACTTCCTAAGGCTCCACATGGCGTGACAGACAGCACCCAGTATGAGTGCAGGTTTCTGGCTCCATTGGCGTACTGATTCTTGAGGCGGCGAATGCGTTCCTCCAGAATCCTCCATTTCCTCCGGCGACGTCTTGAGCGTCTCCTTGTTCAGCAGATGTCCACCTTGCCTCAGCTTCCGTCTGGCAGTCTTTGAGAGTGCGAATAAAGTGTCAGATATTTGGATGTCGAATCCCAACCAGTTGATTCAACGTTCTGTGGTAAGCTGAAATAAAGAGAACAAAACAATACTAATTCAATACGCGGAACATTATTTCTTTCCACCTTTTTTAGCGTCATCGACGCGCGCTTTGTCTGTCGCCTCCTTGCTTGAATTGCCAAGAGTGCTTATAGACTGCAAAGTTTGTTTTTATTTCCTTATTTGTTTCTGAACAGTTGCATTGATTACATCAAAATACAGAATATGAGCTCCTTTCGCTTATCTGACAGTTATTTACGTACTTTTTAAATATTTATTTATTTATTTATTTATTTATTCTTTTACAGCAAACCCTTAGCATATAACTGTCAACAAACTGACTATAGTACCTTTTTTGTCCGTTTGTGATAGTAAAAAAAAATTATCCCCGAGTGTTTGACAGAACAAGAGGGTCCAGTATCTTTTAATTGTTTGTCTAACTGTCTGTCTGTCTGTCCCGACCTATATCTCAGAAACCAATGACCATATTTAGTTGAAATTTGGCATACAAACTGGAAGTTAGGTCCGATGGATTGTATTAAAATTTCAGATGCGTGATGTTAAAAATAACCGCCAAACAGCCATTTGAAGATTAACCTAGTTGAGCGGGTCAAGCGGGTTGACCCACTTTGTGTAAATGCACCCAATAGCTCAACCTTCCTCCAATGAAAAGATGCTGTATGCCATTATGTTACCTATCTACTATGTGCGCATTTATTTGTTTGGGTATGCTTTGACCATTTACTGCATAATTTGTAAACAAAATACATTGGTCACACATGGTTACAGGCAACATACATTACAGAGACATTAAAGGACTCACCTTCAATGTGATTATTCGTTCGTTGATCGACGTCTCTGTTGTACACGTTCCAGTCCGCTGGAGGGAAGGGTGCGTTGGCTAGAAAATAGCGGTCACGAAGGTAGGGCTCGAGAATCTCTCGAAGGGGAGGAAGGGCGTTCACCGCTCTCTGGGTGCTGCCTGCTTGTAATAGTTGCTGGAAGGACAGCCTGACCACCGTCAGCGGCAAGTACCCCAAAGCAAAGACCTTCTGAATGATTCTCCGCACCTGCCTGTTAGTGGCGTATGCCCTTGCCAGCCCCACCTCCTGCACCTTTCGCCAGAGACTCTGCGTCCAGTGGAAGTAGCATCCGCCTAGGCGAGCAGCAGGCAGCTCAAACTGGACTGCCGCCCAAAGGGCGAACTCGAAATCACAGACAACTTGGCGAGGTCGCCAGTGATGGTGGGTGATTCTGTGCACATCCCTCTTCAACAGGCGGAAGACAAGCCGGTAGCTTCTTGTTCTCCTGTCGCCCATGAGGACGTGCACAAGAGGTATCACAAATCCGTGCAGGTTTCCGACTATAATAAAAACCTGGGAATACGGGCGTGGGCATGCACGGAACGTGCCATCCATATAGATAGTGGTGCAATCTCTCAAAACGTTCAAGTTTTCATCAGTCGCGAATATGGCGATTTTATTTTGTTGATCTAGCTCCAGAAGGAATCTTGCCTGGTTCCAAGTCTCCGCCCAGGTATTCTCAATTCTGACGTTCACTGTCGTTTGCGGAATGGGTGGTAGGTGCTGCCGTCTTGCTCTCTCAATAGTAGATCTAACAGACTGCAATGGCGCCACCTCGACGTCACCTCCTCCTTGGCCACCTCGTCTCTGTTGTGCAGCCGCCGCATGGTAAATCCTGTGTGCAGGAACCGTCGGGTCGTCTGTTGCCATCTGCACCAGGTGTTGTCGGAGCCTAGCGTTTTCGATGATCCCTGTATCCCGGGGATGATTATGGTCATTATCCATGGCTGGCGTGATAACGTGAATGTTCTGGTTCAGAACGCCCTGTCCCGTTCTGTTTATGCGCGTCGTTGTCATTCTTGCTGTGCAGGCTCCACGACGCCAACATCGCCAAACAAAGTGGCCAGTGGCGAGCTCCTTGTGGTAGGAATACCTGAATCCATTATCAACAACAACCACCCCTCCACGATTGCCCCTCTGTAAAAACGCCATCTTGCTTGATACCGGAAGTGTGTGTGTGTGTGTCTTTCAATTCGCTGCCCAACGAGTTTAATTTTTCACACACGAATGATTCATTCCATGAAAGAGATATTTCGGTGAAATATTAACTGAAAGTATACTTAACTTACATATTTTTCTTTTCCTTCTAAACTTACTAACTAACGAGATCCTCTATTAGGTAACATGTATACGGGACTCAATCGTATCCTCAACAGAACCCCTCTGACGTCAATAACTTTGCGTATGACAAACTTCTTTTGTGCGAGGCTGATGGAATGACAGTGATGACGTCAAATAGGCAACGACGTATTACACAATTTTGTAATGGCGTGAGGTCCGCACTGCATTACGAGTTTGGTAGTGACATGAAGAGCTTTTCGAACTTCCACAACACACGATCAAAATGATTGAAAATGAAACGATTCCACGCAAAAAGTAACCTCGGCGGGTAGACTTGAAACTAGCCAGGTTTAGAAAAAAAGTCGTAGTGGGAGTCTCAGTTTTAGTTGTATCATAAATTAGTACTACTTTTTGTGATGTCATGGTTTTGTGCGTGGGGCATAGGTTTAGTCTCGGCCAGCCCGCCATCAATGGAATCCAATGGCGTCATTGTGATGACGAAATCAAATGTTTTAGACACAATCGAATTATAATAATGAACGTCAACCATCCCGCGCTTCCACTTCTTTACACACTAATTGACTTGTTCGAAAGTAGAGGCCCTTTTGACAGTTCCACATGTGTACCTACGCTCAAGTTCAGTCCCCAGAAATCACATGTTGAAGCATATTTTTGTCCGCAGTGACACAAGCGGTCCAACCACAACTCCATCTTTGCCCAGTAAATAGCAGTAAATTTATGGAATTTACCTACCGATGCGACGTACCCAACATGTGTCTTTTGACTTGCGAAATCTCATTGCACAGCCTCCTCGCGAACAATTTTTGATAAACCTCGACCTAAATAAACCACCATACCGTTTTTATCTCATACAGGTGCAAGTGAGGAACTCTACGTGAGCAGAGTATAGGCAACCTTAATCTAATCCGTATTGCCCGGGTCATATGGTCTATATTCCCCACACGTCTGTCTGTATATCCCAGACCCTCTATATTCCCGCAGCTCTGCATGTTCCCACACCCTCCATATTCCCAACATCTCACGTATCGTTCCTCCCACAGTATCTACTTACATTCCCCCAAAGTAGTTACGTACCACTAGATCGCAACACACACCTAACAGAACGCGCGCCCTTAGCGACCCATACAACAGAAACACCAACATCTCGCCTGCGATACACACACGCGCGCGCACATACACGCGCGCATACACACACGTGCGCGCACACACGCGCGCGTACACAAACGTTAGCACACACATGTGCCTGCACAAACAATCGCGCGCACACACACACATGTGCGCACACATACATCAGTGCGCGTGTGCACATAAACACACGCGCATACACACGCGCGCGCACATACATGCGCGCGTGCACATACACGCGCTTGCGCACACACTTGCGCGCGCAAACAATCTCGCGCACATATGCGCGCGCTTTCACGCGCGCGCACACAAACACACATACATATGCACAAACACACCATTTTTTACACACACACACACACAAAGAAACATTATATACAGAGTTTGGGAATATAGAGTCATGGGCGACTATGTTCCCACACCTCTATATTCCCACAACTCTATATCCCCACAGCTCTATATTCCCACTCTTTCGGATGAGAGTCTAAGATCCCGATTGTCACATTAAAATAATGTGATGACCGGCTACACGAACACACGTACCGAAGCATGCACCTGCGCAAACTGGCGCCTTATTTGTGCGACGTTTGCCGCGCTTTGAGTTTGCTTACAGCAAAGATAAAGCGCGTTATAAATATCCAAATCAAATCCAAATCCAGATGTGGGAATATAGAGCTGTGGGAATATAGAGCTGTGGGAATATAGAGCTGTGGGAATATAGAGCCGACCCCGTATTTCCCCCCACCCCCCAACCCACCCCCCAAAAAAAGTATTGTCCCTTTTTTATACAGTCATCTGCTTATAGAGACGGGGGCATATAGAGACGGGGGCATATAGAGACGGGGGCATATAGATACGGGGGCATATAGATACGGGGGCATATAGAGACGGGGGCATATAGAGACGCACCCTGAGGGCCTATCTTGCAAGTACGGCTGACATGCAAACTTGAGAATGTGGCCATGAAGAACACACTCAGACAGGGGCATATAGACACGGGCGCAAATAGAGACGGGGGCATATAGAGACGGGGGATATAGGGACGGGGGCATATAGAGACGGGGGCATATAGGGACGGGGGCATATAGGGACGGGGGTATATAGGGACGGGGGCATATAGAGACGGGGCATATAGAGACGGGGGCATATAGAGACGGGGGCATATAGAGACGGGGGCATATAGAGACGGGGGCATATAGGGACGGGGGCAGATAGGGACGTGGGCATATAGGGACGGGGGCAGATAGCGACGGGGGCATATAGAGACGGGGGCATATAGAGACGGGGGCATATAGAGACGGGGGCATATAGAGACGGGGGCATATAGAGACGGGGGCATATAGAGACGGGGGCATATAGGGACGGGGGCATATAGGGACGGGGGCATATAGAGACGGGGACATATAGGACGTGGGCATATAGAGACGGGGGCATATAGGGACGGGGGCATATAGAGACGGGGGCATATAGGGACGGGGGCATATAGAGACGGGGACGGGGGCATATAGGGACGGGGGCATATAGAGACGGGGGCATATAGAGACGGGGGCATATAGAGACGGGGGCATATAGAGACGGGGGCATATATAGACGGGGGCATATAGAGACGGGGGCATATAGGGATGGGGGCATATAGAGACGGGGGCATATAGGGACGGGGGCATATAGAGACGGCGGCCTATAGAGCCGGGGGAATATAGGGACGGGGGCATATAGAGACGGGGGCATATAGGGACGGGGGCATATAGAGACGGGGGCATATAGAGACGGGGGCATGTAGGGACGGGGGCATGTAGAGACGGGGCATATAGAGACAGGGCATATAGAGACGTGGGCATATAGAGACGGGGGCATATAGAGACGGGGGCATATAGGGACGGGGGCATATAGAGACGGGGGCATATAGAGACGGGGGCATATAGAGACGGGGGCATATAGAGACGGGGGCATATAGGGACGGGGGCATATAGAGACGGGGGCATATAGAGACGGGGGCATATAGAGGTGTCCCCCTTTTTGCAGTGGTATGCGGCCCGATGGCTTGCTATGATAGTTAATGTGAACAAAGTTTGCCAGTTAGCTTACTACGAGTTAAGGAAAATTAGCACTATTCGTCACTATCTTTCACAACAGGCCACTCAAACCCTTGTCACTTCCCTTGTTCTGTCCCGTCTTGATTACACTTGCATGGAAACCGAATGTCGTGTTTGAGTGATGATACATCGATGTGATATCACAGGTTTTCAAACAAAACCTTTGCCATACTCCTGACAGGCGTACAAGGACAAATAACGAACAAATAAAGCAAACACTGAGGCAGAAGGATAAATTCAACAGAAATTATTTAATAACACAATAAACAATCAACAAGCAAACTCCCAATCCCAAAAATCCCACACAACAACGAGACAACAACCTTCGCAAAGTACATTTACACAACTACACCAGTAAAACGTGAGCTTCAAAAGAGTGAGCAGTTGCTCTCAAACAGGGCAAACTCCCCGCAAGCGCGTGGAAGAAATGACACAAAATGACAATCTCATACCCCTACGGGTTAAGTATAGAATCTCACCCAACCAGTGTGGCTTCGACAAGGAGAAAAACTGTTCTAGCCAGAAACAGCTTTCACCACAAACCCATAAGAAGGGAAAACCGCTTTACATCCAAAACTCCGCCCTTTCAGGTTGGAGAACAAAATAGATCTGAGAGAGTACCGCTCTCCTCAGATCAAAGAAACCTCCGCGACTAGGATCAAACTGATCCGACGTCGCTGCCCTTCTTAAAAGGACCTCGCATTTTCATGCAGTAAAAATCCAACCCATGCCATGTCCGCTCTGTTTTCTTAAAGGGACCACCGCCTTTGCGGTTAGAATCCCTAGAACACTGCTGTAACCTTTGAAAGCGAAAGAACTGCTCTCCACAAACGCACGAAATATATTACCAAATCACATGCAGATACTCTCGGTTCAATTTACAAGGTCAGATCTAAAAATGACGAGGAAGAAAAGACCCAGAAGAAAAAGTGATTCGTTCTTACCAGTGTCTTGACTCGGAATTGCCCGCTCTCACCGGACAGTCCAGGAAAATTGTCCGCTCTCACCGGACGGTCCAGAAAACACACTCTCACACCAAGTAGGTGCGTTGGGCGCCTCTGCACCCCAAGGGGGAAAGAAGGAGGACCCCAAGCAGGTCATGAACAAACACCCGCAGACTCCCCGGGCAGTAACGAAGTTCCCAACTTCCCTATGAACACACGCGCACACGCTCACACCCATTAGGGCGCCAGGCACCTCCACTGCTCCAGGGGAAAGAGAGAGGACCTCAGCAGATCATGAACAAACACCCGCAGACTCCTGGAGGATAGCGAAGGGCCCGCCACCATTACGGCTCACACCCGCGCTCTACACACGAAGACTTTGCCGCTCAATCCTCGCAGTGGCAAGAAAGACGAATTAGAAAGGTAGCGTCTCCAAAGCTTCTCCCACAAGCGCAGATCGGAGAAGTGCAGGAAGGATGAATAGGGCGGCGTCTCCGACGCTCAGCTGCTCGATGCAGGTAGGTGGTCAGGAAGGGATCTCGGCGCTGTCACGCTGTCGGTAGATGGGTAAGAATGGCGTCTCCAATGCCAAGAAGGGGAGGACGAGCGTCTTCGTGCTGTCCTCTCTCACACTGTTCACCAAGGCGCAGGCAAGCGCAGATGGGGAAGGAATAGGATCTCTCCTCGCCAGGAAGAGAAGAAACTGCATCTCTGCACCAAGAAGGGGAGAATGGGTATCTCCGTGCTCCCGGGGTGGGAAGCAAAAGTGAGTGCGACTCACGTAGGCCTTGAGAAGAACGGGTGTCTCTACACCGAAAGGGGAAGACGAGCATTCTCATACTGTCCTCTGAAGTGTGACTCTAAAGAGAGTTAATTCCAGGCTAGGCAGAGCTGCCCCAGCCTTCAGCATCAAACCCTTTGAGTAGGCGATCCAAGCAACTGCCCCAATCAGTGGACCAAGGAACAGTAAGTAAGACTCACTGGGAGTTGTTTCAAGACTAAGCTGTGGCTCCAGCCTTAAGTATCGGACGCCCTACCCAACTCATCCGTGAAAACTATGGGAGCCGGCAATCCGAGGGACTGTTTTTATCCCGTCATAAAATTTCACATCAAATTCCCTCAAATAGGTCGTGGAAGTATCTGCAGACAATTCGTGCTGCAGTACAATTCGCCAAAGTTGTTTAAGGTGTAGTATCGTCGCTCCATCCTTTAACTTCGCTTGCCCCACCGGCTACTCCTTGCGTGGAATACCGGAGGGCAAGCGAAGTGACTTGTCTCACTGATGGTCCAAATACAAGTGCTCTAACAAGCGTTAAACCTAGGCACTGAACTT
>JAWQFJ010016637.1:0-24652 GCA_034096865.1 Theodoxus fluviatilis | reverse complement strand
CCACATGAGATAGGAACTTTTCGAATGTACATTTTGTGAAAAGGCTTGCTCTAGATCTGACCACTTACGTGTGCATGAGCGAATCCATACAAAATGGGTGACGGTTTAGAGCACTCTCTGTATAAAGGCTTTCTCACGATCTAAGACTGTAACGCACCCACGCTAAATTCGTCTTATCTAATGTTCATGAAGAGGCTGACTAAAACATAAGCATGCATTTTCTTTCAACCAGCCTTTCAGACGCAATTTTTGTGTGAACATGTGTTAACTGGATTCGTCATCAACCATCTGGACGTTTCAAGTGCTGAGATTCGTTGCGATTTCATGGATGCTATTATTTCTTTATTTAATTTAACATATTTTGAATTTAGCGTTTTCCCACATTATCGTACATGCATAACAGTAGCATACATTTGATTTAGGAACGTACCAGTATTTTTGTTTCAGATTATCAGGACTTATTGAAATCATTTTCACATTTATGTTGGGAAACGAGACGCACACAACACAATATGACGTGTTTTCGTTTGTCGTGAAGTGGTTTATTTTGCTGTGGTCCTCAAACCTATGTCCTGAGTCACTGCATTGTAATGTGTTATTCCAGATGTAATGTAATGATTAGTGTTTGCACTTGTTAGTATTTTTAAGTGTGCTTTACTCTTACTTTTGTAGGTAATGCCTGTCATTGGTAAATGCTGAAGTTTCAGGTGCGTGTTTCAAAGTTGCTGTGCCTGAATATCTATTTGGAGTCAATGTGCAGCATTTTCATAAGGAATTTGCATCAGGTACAAAACATAGTGAAAGCTGCAATTGCCATATCTATCGGCTGTAATGATATTTAAAATGCTGAAGATGTAATTTATTATAGTGCAGACACGTCAATAGAGGGTTTTATATTGCTCATAACATGGTTTTGCAAACTATTTCATTCCAGCAAAAATACAAGTGTATATTTCATCTAAATGTAAAGTGCTCTATAGTTTACATATAATGTGTCTATTGTTCGAGTCAGAAAAACTCACACTGTTCTCTAAATAATTCCGTGCGTCTTTTTGTCCTCAACTCGCACCCACTCATCCTCCTTCTCCCCCACACCCCATCTCTGTTCTTCCTTACACAGTTACACACACGTGCGCGCGCGCGCGTGTGTGCACGCACGCACGCACACACCCACCCACACACACACTCACACACACGTGCGCGCGCACACACACACACACACACACACACACACACACACACACACATACACACACACACACACACGTGCGCGCGCACACACACACACACACACACACACACACACACACACACACACACACACACACACACACACACACACACACACATATTTTGCTTATTTAAAAAATGAACATTGTATTGCAATTTGAAGTGTCAGTAATGGGAGTAGATGTAATGCAAATACGGATTTATTGGCAACCGTCCTGACCCTGTGTATCGTTATAACAAATCTGTGTCAGTAATGGTTTACGTATCTTGTGACCTGTTTGGGTCGGAGTAAGCCAACAGATGCAGGCGCGATTTAAACGCTTATTTGACATTTCTCTCAAACCTGTCAGCAGTTTTGGAACATCGAGTGAAGTCTGCTTTTTACGCTGTCAGGCAGGCCTTTCTCTGCCTGCGTCTGCCTCTGCTGCCTTCCAAGGTGCCTTGCAGGACAAGGGAGTGGTGGTGTGGGAAATGGACCTTCTTTGACAGTTCCTTCACTTCACTGCTGCCAGGAAAGGCTCTTGTGGCTGCCAGGACAGTGATTCTGCTGTCACTCTACATTGCCCTTTTCCTAAAGCTTCCTGGACTGTATAAATGTGACTAGATTATTCCTTTCTCTCTGTGATTATGTATATGATGATATGCCTTTATGTATCTCTGTATGATATGTCTTTCCCTGTACATTGCTTTGAATATTACAACAAACGTGAGTTATACAATTTAGACTACTTCTTGTCTTTTATCTGTGTAAGGCCAGCAGCGCAGTGACCCATATAACGAGGTGGTCTGCCCGTGTGTGCTCGTGTTAACATTACTTTGCAGTTGGACGTTTCAAAATATGTCATTGCCTGTGACTTTCAGATCATTCAGTGAAAGTCTTCGTGCGGCATTGATTGTTTCAGTTAGGAGATACAGGGAAGAAGAGAGAATTGATAATCAGTTTAATATTTGGATATATAATTTTTCTGAGCAAAAAGGCACTGCATAAGATTTTCTCTGAAAGAAAAGTAAATCAATCTAGTGATGAAATATTCCCTTGTTTATGTGTTTGTTTTTCCGTGTCTGTATATTTCACATAGAAGTCTGTTTAGGTACTTAATTTGCCATACCTGTAATTTTGTATGCTTGTAAAAACATTGCGCAAAATACACATAGTGTTTGAGGCTGTTACAGTTGTGCAGTAGATATTTTGCTGATTCATGCTTGAAGAAGCTTGGAAGTTACTTGATTTACATACCTCCTGTTATACAAATGATAGTGTAAAATAAAATTGGAACCTTTCAAATGTTTCGTGTACTACTTCCTACATTTTCGATCAGGGCTGCTGTAAGATTAAACAACTTGTATTCAAGTAACCTTGATGTAAGGGACTCGAACACAACATGCAGAAATCAAGGCAGAGCCAATCTCTGCAAAAGTTTTTTCACGTTTGCCGTCCAAAAAAGTGTTTCACCCAAGAAAACTCATGTCATCAATGACGTCATTCTCCTTCGGGTTTGTAGAGATTTCAAACACAAAAGGTCATGGTCAGATAACTAAGGGCATGGGAACATATCTAGTTACACTCTAAAGAGAAAAACAGAACGTTGTATCCCCTCCTAGACACAGGGAAGCCGACTCCTTTACATTCTTCCCCTCATAGACAAACCCTAATTCCCGTGAAATACTTGGCCATCCTTGGTCATCTTATCATGTTATGATGTAATACACGACACAGGAAACTAATAGCAATACTACTTACATCAGTATAGACTTTCAGTTTCATTCATGGCATGGCACCAAACAATTGTACAAGCTGCAAGTGTACCTACGAAAATTGAGTTGTTTGGATACCTTTGCAGCGTCAGACGACTGAAAAAAATCGGAAAGTGTCACTTTATAATTTGTAACGCCCTGGCGACCTCGCCAGACGCTGGCTGCGTCTGTGAGTGTTCATGTCGCTTCTACCAGAGAAAGGCACATGTGACTGACACCGGTATAGCCACAGTTTGTTGAAGTACACACTTTTGGGCTTAGCTCCATTCCCCTCCTCACGGTATGTAACGTCATTGAGCCATGCAATGACCTCGTAAGGCCTCTCTCACGGCCTCACAAGTTGAGAAAATCGACCTTTCTTTGGACTTGGCTAAAGTAGCCACACCAAGTCACCAACGCTGTTCATACTAGTGTCCGCGCGTTGATCATTCCGTCGCTTGTTGTACTCAGCGGCTCTTTTCCGGTGCTGACTGGCCACGTCATGGGCACCGTTCATCTTCTCCTGAAGCTCTGCTACTTAGTCTTTCGCCATTATCCTCTCTCGTGAGGGAGGCCACCCATACAGTACGTCCAGCGGTATATTAATCTTTCGCCCCAAAATCAGTTTACACTGACATGTTACAGTGGAGGCGTGTATGGACGATCGATATATCCATAATGATGAAGCCAGGTGAGAGTCCCAGTCTGACTGATCTACTTGTACATACGCTGAGAACTTGCTTTCCAGCGTGCGTTTGAATCGCTCGACCATCCTCTCTGACTCTGGGTGGAACGTCGTAGTGAGTGTCTTCTCGTCCCCAAACAGTGCACACAGTTCTTGAAACAGATCAGACTCAAACTGTCGACACTGGTCCATGTGGATTTGATGAGGTACTCCACGTTTCAAGATGAATGCTAAGACAGCTTACGCCATTATGCGGGTTGCATGGTTGGGAATGGGAAAAAAAATGATAAGAGACGTGCAATGGAGTTTTTCGTACAAATTTGTACTGAACCAATTAATAAAGAGTGTACAAAGGGGTGGGTGGGGTGGAGGAAGATGGGAGTGAGTGATTTTGAGGGGCTGGAACAACTGAGTCGATTCCCTTCAGGAGTTTTGTTTGTCCGTCCTCATCCCAGCTCCAGGTTAAGAGTAAGACGCAACGCCAGTGAACAGAGAGAGAGGTCGAGTGGGGAGGGGCGTACTCTGGAGTCCCAGTGTGGAGAGAGGTCGAGGGGGGAGGGGCGTACTCTGGAGTCCCAGTGTGGAGAGAGGTCGAGGGGGGAGGGGCGTACTCTGGAGTCCCAGTGTGGAGAGAGGGCGAGGGGGGAGGGGCGTACTCTGGAGTCCCGGTGTGGAGAGAGGTCGAGGGGGAAGGGGCGTTCTCTGGAGTCCCAGTGTGGAGAGAGGTCGAGGGGGGAGGGGCGTACTCTGAAGTCCCAGTGTGGAGAGAGGTCGAGGGGGGAGGGGCGTACTCTGGAGTCCCAGAGTGTGGAGAGAGGTCGAGGGGGGAGGGGCGTACTCTGGAGTCCCAGTGTGGAGAGAGGTCGAGGGGGGAGGGGCGTACTCTGGAGTCCCAGTGTGGAGAGAGGTCGAGGGGGGAGGGGCGTACTCTGGAGTCCCAGAGTGTGGAGAGAGGGGGTGGGGGAAGAGAGAAGGCAGAGTAATGGATGTCTCCTTATACAGTGATCATTTCTAATCATCATGGAATGTTACTAGGGAAGATGAAGCTGCTATTTATTATTCTACGGAATGACTAAAATGAAAACCTTCCTTTCAAAATGGAGTGTGCACATCCCAATATTTGTATTTCTTTGCAAACTGATCGATTTCCACACCCCGATTGAGGAGGCAGGAACGCTTTGGTTTCAGATGCCAAACTTCGAAGAACTCGGGCGGTTGCAGATAAGACAATCAGGCGCTAGTTGTCAAAGCAGGGGCAGGGACAGAGAAAGCCCGCAAGGCGTTGACAGCAGTCTGCCTCAAGGTTGGCTGTGGCTGTTTTCCATAGGGCGCGCCAGGCAGTCGACATTAGTCCAGCCAGATGTTCTCATTGCGGCTTAGCTTTGCTCGATTTAAATTGTTTGTGGCTTATGCTTCTTCATTTGTCCGCAGTAGAACGTTCTAACGCCTGTACTGTTAATTTCTTGTTCAGTTCTACATCACTGTATCTTTCTAATGCGTGTAGTTCATTGCAATATATTTGCTGTCGTCACAATATGCGCAACTGACGATCGAATGTGAAGAAAATCAAACACACCCCTTGTTGAACGTTTAGCTGAGTTATGACGGATCTAGGAAGCGAAATCATACAATATATTATTTCTCTTGTTTTGTTTGTGGGGAAGTGGTTGGTTTGTAAGTGGTAAATCGAAAGGAATACAATACTAATTATGACCACAATGAAAAGACATCCATTAACACACAGGATTGTGAAAATCCTCGTGGTCCAGTGGTATCGCTTCCGACAACCACGTGGGTGCCCGGGTTCATTGTCCAGCCGATGCCTTTGTCTGATTTAGTTTTTCTTTGAATCTTTCCCATTTCTTATTTAGCTGTTTTACCCGACACAAGAATATGTCATGTCCTTTCAACATAACCTGCCACATGTTAGGAGACATTAACCGAGGAGCCATTTCTTTATTTAGTGTTTATATATTTTTCCTCTGAAATGTTTTAAAACCAAGCCCATTTTCAGCCTAAACCTGACCAGATTTCAGAGGCTTGGAGTTCAGTTTGGGAGAGTTTACATGATACAGAGGATGGCCTCTTGATGTTACAACCGACTCTTCCCAGCAGACACTGCAATCTCATGAAAATGACCGACACAAAAAACAAAGGGCGGTTGTGATGGCCGAATGCGGTAGGGTTGAGAATGAGGGAAACATTTAGGACTGTCAGACAACTCCACAACAAAGGTTTGTCCCCTTCCTCCCCCCTCATCCCCCTCTCCAAAACCCTAGCAGCAGTAGCAGCAGCAGCGGTAGTCACAACATTTTCATTAGTGGTAGTAGAGTTAATGGAGGAAGTCGTGGTGGTGGAGCAACGTCAGAAAACAATTTCAAGAATTGCGAAATTTTAGACAGGCAGATTTCAACATGGGTCACGTTGGTGATCCTCACAAGTTGCAGTCCCTCATCTACTGGGTGTGTCAACTTGTCATGCAAGTGTCACCATGTCATAACTTGTGTTCATCATGTGCCAGTGCAATGCTGTGCAGAGTGGTGATTTAAAAAGCAATTGCATCATATACTATATATCTTAAGATAATGCTTGATAAGGAATTCATGTCGTATAAGGACACGGCAAAATCAATATAAAACCAAGGCATGGATAAGCAAGAAACGTTAAAACGGGACAACATGAGACAAAGAAAGACGGGACCCACAAGAACGCAAGACTGGACAAAAGAAGACAAGTGACATGACAAGACCAGGCCGGGCTAGGCCAGGCAAGGCAAGGGGAGGCAAGGCAAAGAAAGGCCAGGCCAGGCCAGGCCAGGCCAGGCCAGGCCAGGCCAGACCAAGCTAGGTGAGGCTTGGCTTAGCAAAGCAAAGCAAGGTAGAACCAAACATGACAAGGCAAGGCATTGCAAACTTGGGCAAGGAAAGACACAGAGCAAGATAGTGCACGGGTTTATATTCAATATGCTGCAACTATGCTGAAATATGCTGAAAGTACTGCTGAACAGATTAAAACCTCAGGCAGAGAAAATCATTGCTGAAGAGCAGGCAGGAGCACCACCGAACAGATCTTCAATCTGAGAGTCCTGTGTGAAAAACATCTACAACACCAACAAGATATGTACAATGTCTTTATATACTTTAAGAAAGCATTTGACAGAGTCTGGCATGCTGCGCTGTGGGCCACAATGAGAAGCTACAACATCAGCTCCAAGATCATCAAAGTCGTCGAACATCTCTACGACAGAGCGACCAGCGCAGTCCTGTTCAATGGTACCACAGGAGAATGGTTCAGGACAACGGCCGGAGTCAGACAGGGCTGTCTACTCTCCCCCACACTCTTCAACCTCTTCCTCGAAAGGATAATGACTGATGCCCTAGCAGACCACGAAGGATCAATCAGCATCTGTGGCAGAAAGATCATCAACTTACGTTTTGCTGATGATATTGATGGATTAGCAGGAAGTGAAGAGGAGCTGACTAGTCTTGTCGAGCACCTGGACAAGACCTCACAGGCATATGGCATGGAGATCAGCGCCGAGAAGACCAAAGTGATGACGAACAATCATCGGGGCTTCAAAATGGAAATCAAAGTGTAGGGCCAAATACTGGAAGCTGTGAACAACTTCAAATACCTGGGATCTATTGTGACTGATGAAGGGTCCAAACCAGAGATACTGTCCAGGATAGCACAAACAACAGCAGCATTGGCAAAGTTGAAGCCAATATGGCGTGACAGAAATACCACTCTCGCGTCGAAGATCAGGCTCATGCGCACGCTGGCCATCTCCGTATTCTTGTATGCATGCGAGTCATGGACACTCACATCTGAACTACAGAGACAGATACAAGCCCTGGAAATGAGATGCTACCGCAAGATTCTGAACATCTCATATAAAGACCATGTCACGAATGAGGAAGTCAGCAACAGGATCAGGAGAGCAATTGGACAGTACGAAGACCTGCTGTCAATCGTGAAAAGCAGAAAGCTGCAGTGGTACGGTCACGTGTCAAGAGGCAGTGGGCTGGCCAAGACCATCCTGCAAGGTACCGTACCAGGTGGGAGAAAGGGAGGCAGGCAGAGAAAGAGGTGGGAAGACGACATCAAAGAGTGGACAGGCTTGACCTTTGCTGACTCACAGCGAGCCACAGAGGATAGAGATCGATGGAGGAAGATTGTCCGAAAGTCATCAGTGTTGCCTCAACAACCCATCTCAGGGTTAAGAGACTGAACTGAACTGAACTGAGGATTCAGGAACTCAACGTTTTCGTTGTCGTTATATCAGAGCACATACGCTTGAATAGATGTGGTTTTCTGTGGTTTACACAAATAGACTTCTGCATAAGAGACTTGTCTATCTTCCTGGTCCAGCTTACCACCTTCCCTGGCCAGTCTGTCAGCTGTCTCATTTCCATGCACTCCACAGTGTGCAGGAATCCATTGGAGTGTCAGACCATCATCAAGGCTCTGTCTCAGAAAAAGTGGCGCCAGCAACATCCGAACTACAACCAAAATGACAGCTACCACTTTCTGAACAGAGCTGACCAAGTCATTCTGTTCAGACTCCGAACAAGACACAACAAATTGCTGGCACATATGTTCCACAAGTTCAAAGTCGGTCAGACAGACAGCTGTTCTTGCGACACTGCCTCGATGACCGGTGAACACCTTCTCCAAGACTGCCCCCACCATGATGCCCTCAGAAGAGCCACATGGTCAGACCCAACACCAGTGAGTAGCAAACTCTATAGCAACCTGGAGGAGCTGCGGAGAACAGCTGCATTTGTGCGGGCGACTGGCGCAATCATCTAGCGATCGACAAGAAGAAGAAGACAAATAGACATGCACGGCATACATAAGAAAGGATACCAATGAACCCGAAGCAGTTTATTTGTTCAGGAAGATTGCATTAATTCTGGCTCACTGCCATGATGGTTGTCTTGCATGTGTAGTTTTTGATTTGATTTGATTATGTAATATACATCAAGCCAATGTACATAGTGTGATTTACATGAACCATGTCAGTATTTATATTTTAGACTACCTGTTCTATGAGTAGGGTGACGTTTCTGGAAGCGAGCACATAGTAAAACTGTATTGCTCGAACACCCGTTGAGCCAGCAGAAAAAATGCTTATCTTTCCACTGCTTTTGTCTATTGAAATTTAGCGGGCAACTTCGCATTGATAATGTGATGTCTACAATGAAGTAATGTTTGGAACGCTCTGTTTAACAGCAGTTTTCAATATGAAAGTGGAAACATGTCCATAAACATTTAACTATTTTCCCTTAAAGATGTAATGGATTGTAACTCTACATGTTAAAATACATGCATTTCCAGAATAAGCTAATGAAAAAATCACAATAATCCTGTACAGTCATTCATTTACCCCGAGAGAAATAAACCATCCACATTATATTCCTGTGCGTGGTTGTTGATTATGGTTTTTGAGTTGGTGCTGGTGCTGGCATGATGGTTGTGGTGGTTACGGTGTTGATAGTGAAGGTCATGGTGTTAGCAGTGGCGGCGCTGGTGGTGGTGGTGGTGATGATGGTGGAGGTGGTGGTGGTGGTGGTGGTGGTGGTGGTGGTGGTGGTGGTGGTGGTGATGTGGTAGTGGTGGTTGTGGTGGTGATGGTGGCGGTGGTGGCGGCGGTTGCGGTGGCGGTGGTGATGGTGGTGGTGGTGGTGGTGGTGGTGATGGTGGTGGTGATGGTGGTGGTGGTGATGGTGGTGGTGATGGTGGTGGTGTTGGTGGTGATTATGATGGTGTTGTGGTGGTGATGTTGCTGGTGGTGGTGATGGTACTGTTGGCGGCGGCGGCGGTGGTGGTGGCGGTGGTGATGGCGCCTGTAGGGAAGGTTGTGTTGTTGTTGGTGGTGGTGGTGGTTTTTGGCGGTTGTGATCGTAGTAGTGGTGGCCGTAGTGGCGGCGCTGGTGGTGGTAGCCGTGATGATGGTAATGGTGTTGGTGGTGGTAGCCGTGATGATGGTAGTGGTGTTGGTGGTGGTGTTTTGGTGAAGGTCATAGTGGTGGTGTAATGACGGCACTGGTGGTAGTAGCCGTGGTGAAGGTAGTGGTTGTGGTATTGGTGTTGTGGGGAAGGTCATAGTGGTGGTAGTAGTGGCGGTGCCAGTGGTGGTAGCTGTGGTGTTGGTAGTGGTGTGGGTGGTGGTGTTGTGGTGAAGGTCTTTGTAGTGGTAGCAGTGGCGGCGCTGTTGGTGGTAGCTGAGGTGATGGTGGTTTTGGTGATGGTGATTGTGGTGGTTGCGATGGTAATGGTGGTGGTGGTGGTGTTATGAAGGTCGTAGTGGTGGTGGTAGTGACGTCGTGGTGCTGGTAGTGGTGATAGTAACGGTAATGGTCGTGGTGGTGGTGGTGCTGTTGTAATCATCGTGTTTGTGTCGTTGTTGCCGCTATCGTTGTTAACGTTGTTATTCTTCCTTTGCAAACATTATATTCTACGTGCGTGTCCTACCTAGCAAACGGCATCAACAACGACTCTATTGATGAGTCCTCACCTTACTAAATACACTATGATCTCAAGCTTTAACTATACGTTTAGCTGCAACTACTCGGACATGTTCCATTCCCACAGTAATATTTGATCAAGTAGACTAATGACCAATTGGTAAAGTGTTATGTAATGATGCTAAGTCCATAAAGACCTAGTGTTGCTCCATGTGCATGCTAGAGATGTTCTCGCGATATCAATGCCCAATCCCTAAAATCATAACAGGCAAAATGAAATGATTCAGTTGAAATCCCGTTCTGGATGCCTTTCTTTTTTCTGACTTTCAAGAAAAATTCGATTTCTTTGGCAGAAAAAAGGCCACCAAACACCATAATGACAACAATAACAACAACATTGACAACAAAGACGACTTCATCAGCATTCTAACCAGCAACAACAACAATAAAGGGAAGAAAGAACATGTAGTTGTCATTTTAATGACGATAATCACTGTACAATAATATACATGTTTAACTGCTCATAACTCAGATGCTCTCTTTGTACATATGTAGTCTAATACACATCAATACAAATTGCAATATCATCTGTACATTTTAAAATTCCCTGTTTTGTATGCTGACAGAGACCATGGCTGAATTATAATTTTGTACATTACTTTCATGCAATTTGACAAAAACAGTGGTAAAAAGTAAGTGTGCTGCCCTTTTATTTTGTACAGTTAAAATTAGAACACTTTTTATAACACGAAAAAAAAACCAAATAGCCAAGCAACATAAATATATATTCTGTGTTCAGTTGTACTAAACAAGAGTAGCATGTTTATTTTTCCAGGTGCTGTGCCTGATCAAAAACAAGAAATGCATTTTATTCCTGTGAATTTTCCTTCATGCAAATAAGGATGATTCTAAAATAATGGTGACATTTTACATGGTTCGTGATTTCTAAAACATGTACATTACCTTCACTCTATCTCTATGGTAATGCTTATAGAATGGCCTGATTCAGCACGCTTTCAAGCACCTCTTTGTTTGGTCCCTTTTCAAAATCTTTATTCTTTCAGCCAGACGTGCTTATTTGTCTTCATTTCAATAGAAGCATTGGAATTCTTGATTGTGCTATATAAAAATAAGAATGTCACTGAAGACGCTAGATGGTACACATATAAATTTTAGGCATAACCTAGAAGCTGTAACACAACCTCCACAAATTTTGGCATGCAGATCAGTGCAGAGAAGACCAAACTGATGACCAACAACACCAACGGCATCAGCACTGACATCAAGGTCTGTGGCGAGAAACTGGAAACCGTCAACTGCTTCAAATACCTGGGAGCAATTGTCACAGATGCAGGATCCAAACCTGAAATACTCGCCAGAATTGCTCAGACCACAGCGGCACTCACAAAACTCAAGACCATCTGGAAGGACAGGAACATAGCCCTCAGCTCAAAGATCAGACTGATGCGTGCCCTGGTCATGTCCATATTTTTGTATGCTTGTGAGTCATGGACACTGACATCTGACTTGGAGAGCAGGATACAGGCCATGGAAATGAGATGCTTTCGACGACTCCTCGGCATTTCCTACAAGGACCGCATCACAAACGAGGAAGTCCGAAACAGAATCAGGCAAGCCATTGGGCCCCATGAAGAACTACTGACCACTGTGAAAAGACGCAAACTAAAGTGGTATGGGCACGTCTCACGATCGTCAGGGCTTGCCAAAACTGTGTTACAAGGCACAGTAAAAGGAGGGAGGAGTAGAGGCAGATAAAGGAAAAGATGGGAGGACAACGTCTCGGAATGGACAGGGATGAGACTCAGCGAAGCCTTGAGACAGTCCGAGAGGCGAGAGGAATGGAGAGAACTGGTTGCCAGATCATCTGTGGTGCGCCAACGGTCGTCCAGACTACGGGACAAGTGAAGAAGTGAAGTGAAGAAGCTGTAAGAAGACACTTGCCGATAATCTAAGCATATACATGTACTATGTCTTATATACAATTATGTGACATTTATCAAAGGGGAAACTATGAGATCTTCCTTTATACTCAGCATCAAGCAAATATTTGAAAAACGGAAAATACCACGAAAGCACTCCAAGAACTACTGACATGCAAGCAGACCTCACTCCTTCAAACGTTGCAAAGAAAGATCATTGGAAAGTTTTCCCAGTTTACCAACCACAGCATCCATCACTCACTTTCCCTTGTACCATCATCTCTATTTAGTTCTCCTCTCCTCACCCACACTCCTCCTCTTCAATTCGCCAACGCCATCCAATAAATAAAAAAGGAGAAAAAACCTGAAGAATAACTGTAAATGCATTTTCCCATTTGAACGTCCCCCTCAAGGAAGGATCAGCGAGCATTTTAATTAGTACGAAGATATCCGAGGAGTTTTCAACACTCTGAATGAAAGGTGGCGACAATGCTCGCTTTTTAGCCTTAATCAGTTACGTTTGTTTCAGATACAAACTCACGAATATAATCGTGCACACAAACAAGTTATACGTATACAAGAAAATATTGGGAGTTTACATGGATCCAAAGGCGCTTGCGTAAAGTACGTGATTAGGAGGAAGCCTTCCCACACAGTTTGTATCGAAAACGATCTGTATGTGCCTCCATTTGTGCGAAAAGCACGTTTACAGGGATCTGCATCATGTGTGGGTTCGTTCATGCCTGCGTAAATGTCTAGACTGTGAAAAAGCCTTTTCACAAATTGTACATTTAAAAGGTCTGGATCCTGTGTGTGTTCGTTCATGTTCACGTAAATTTCCAGACTTTGCAAACGCCTTTTCACAAACTGTACATTTGAAAGGTCTGGATCCTGTGTGGGTTCGTTCATGCTCGCGTAAATTTCTAGACCTTGAGAAAGCCTTTTCACAAACTGTACATTTGAAAGGCTTGGATCCTGTGTGGGTTCGTTCATGCTCTCGTAAATTTCTAGACTGCGAGAAAGCCTTTTCACAAACTGTACATTTGAAAGGTCTGGATCCTGTGTGGGTTCGTTCATGCCTACGTAAATGTGCAGACCTCGAGAATGCCTTTTCACAAACATTACATTTATAACGCTTGAATCCTGTGTGGGTTCGTTCATGCACGCGTAAGGTTTTGGAACACCAGAAAGGCATTTTACAGAATGAACATTTGAAAGGTCCGACATTTGTGGGGTTGATTTCATGAGAGCCTAAATCAAATGACCTTGAGGTCGCCATGTCTTGTATCGCCCATTTAATAGACCTGGATACTGTCTGACGTTGTTCTTGCTTCTGATGACTGTTGGTAGCTAGAAAGGCCTTGTCACAACACTTCCTTCTTGTGGCTCTGGAACTGCTTTGCGCCATGTTGTGTTTCTTTAGGCTTGTACAGTCCTCCAACATTTTGCTCTCTTCCTTTGGCAGCTGAATACTGCCAACATCGGCACACATGTCTATGGCTGCATTGACATGAAAAACGTTTTCAGGTGCAGTGTTGCAAGGAAGAGTTGGAACACCACAAGCAGTCAAATGTCACTAGGAGCAAAAGAGTCGCTTTTAGAAGCAGCTTGTTGAATCCCAGCATCATGCACAGCTGTACATCTATCATTTACCTTGTTGTAGAAAAGAGCTGCTTTAGACAAGGTGGCGTCTGAAGACGGGTTGTTGACGTCATTTAATTGTGCACCACATTCCTACTTCTCTTCAGACAACTACGTAGATATGGATGACGTCACCTGTTGTTTCCTTAGAGCAACTAGTGAGGAAGAAACACCTTGTTCTGCATGAAGATGTGGATCACAGCTCAGGCGACGTGTCTTTGTTGTCTCTGGATCCTCAGCCAAAGCTTCTTGGTGTTGCACAGGTGTCTGGCGTGTGCTGGTCGCGCCATCGTCTTCCCAAGGACGAAAGAAACGGAATGACATGGTGGAAAGATTCCTTGTTTAGGCAAGCGATGTACAGCAAGACAGGGCTGTATCAGATATATGACAGTCTCTCGCAGAAATAGTAGACATAAATATCGGCGTTACTATGATCAGCAGTCGTCAGTGGACCTCTTGAGGCAGTGGTCTGAAAAAGATATGCAAACATGCACAAGCACATTACATGCAAAATAATATAAAAACCGCTGGCGCTGAACCTCCAGGTTTTGGCATTTAAAAAAAAGAAAAAAGATCGGGTTCGAACCCGCAACCTCTCGAGAAAAGAGGGGGGGGGGGGGGAAGTAAGGTTCGAACCCGCAACCTCTCACGTGTACAACAACGGGTGGGGTGGCTCTCTCTCTCTCGAATACCATACACACATTTAAAAAAAGAAGCTTCTGTGCGGATTCGAACACGTACGCGCATCCCCTACAACCAAGCGTGTCCCAGCGACAAAAAAATATTCGACGCGCTACCGAATGAGCTAATCCATAAAGCTGTGAGGACCTTCAGTAAACCTGGAGGGATAAAAAAATCCTTCTTTCTCCTTCACCATTGTCCAATCTCCTCGAAATTACGTCACGTTATTCGACGTCAAATGATCATGTCACACATGCCAAAACTTCCCTTGAGTCGGGACAGAGTTCCGTCCCTTGCCTTCTTTGCAACACCAAAACGTAAAAAAGTCACTTTTTTTCAAACCTCGATTCTGAAAATTTGATACATTCAATCGGACCTAACTTCCAGTAAGTGTGCAAAATGTCAAGGAAATCCGACCAGTAGTTTTTGAGATATCAGCCGTAAAGTCGGGACTAACAGACTGACACACAGACAGATAAAGTTGTGAGGACCTCCAGTAAACCTGGAGGGATCAAAGTTAGATCGAGATTAATCCTTTTTACCGTCTGATAAGGTTTGTTTTTCTCGACATGGATGAATAGATGAATGGATGGACTAACGCACGGACAGTTGGACGGACGGACAGAGGGAGGAAGGGAGGTAGGGAAGGTTGGGAGGGAGGGAGGGAGAGAAAGATGAGTATATGGTAGGGGGGAGGGATGGAAGGATGGAGGGGGTATTGGAAGGAGGGATAGAGGCAGCGAGAGAGGAAAGGAGGAAGGGAGGAATAGGAAGGGTAGGGGAGATATATGGTAGGAGGGAGGGATGGAGGAAGGGATGGCGGGGGATGGAAGGAGAGGTGGAGGGAGGGAGGAAACGATGGATATATAGTAGTAGGAATGGAGGGACGGATGGGGGGAGGGGTGGAGAGATGAATGTATGGTAGAGGGGAGGGAGGGAAGGATGGAGGAGGTATTGGAAGGAGGGATAGAGGCAGAGAGGGAGTGAAGGAGCAAGGGAGGGATAGGAAGGGTAGGGGAGATATATGGTCGGAGGGAGGGAGGGATGGAGGAAGGGATGGATGGGGTATGGAAGGAGGGGTGGAGGTAGGGAGGGAGGAAGAAAACGATGGATATATGGTAGGAGGGATGGAGGGAAGGATGGAGGGAAGGATGGAGGGAAGGCTGGAGGAATGGATGGAGGAATGGATGGAATGATGGATGGAGGAATGGATGGAAGGATGGAGGTAGGGATGGCTGGATGGAAGGAGGGATGCATGTAGGGAGGGAGGGAGGGAGAGAGGGAGGGAGGGAGAGAGGGAAGGAAGGAGGGAGGGAGAGAGAGAGATAGGGAGGGAGAGAGGGAGGGAGGGAGGGAGGGAGGGAGGAACATTGGGATGGATGTTTGGGGGGATGGGTGGAGGGAGGGGTGAATGGAGGGATGAAGGGAGATATGGACGGATGGATGGAAGGATGGATGGATGGATAGAGGGAGGGAGGGAGGGACGGACGGACGGACGGATGAACGCAGGGATGGAGGGATGGATGGATGGACGGACGGACGGATGGATGGATACATGGATGAATGGATGGAGAAGGGAGGGGGGAGGGAGGGATGGTAGGAGGGATTGATGGTAGGATAGATGGAGGGAGTGTTGGATGGAGGGATGGAGGGATGGAGGGAGGGGTTGAGGGAGAGTTGGAGGGAAGGATGTAGGGATGGAGGGAGAGATGGAGGGAGGGGTGGAGGGAGTGAGGTATGGATGGAGGGATGGAGGGATGGAAGAATGGAAGGAGGGATAAAGGGAGGGCCTATCGGTCTTTGTAGGCTATGTAAGGCCATTAGACACGAAAATCACAAGAATAAAGTAAGCGCAAGCCACGTCACTCTGCCCCTGGTTATTCGCCTCCGACAAATGGAGTAGGAAGACGCGGGGTGTGTGTTCTGACCCCCAAGCCACAGAGGGCGCAGACATGGAGGAGGAAAAAGAAGAAGAGAAAGGAGGGATATTCACAAATCCACATCACAGGGCAAATATGGGGTTACTTCTGATGTTTTTGGAAATTGAAGATGTGTGTAATCTTAAAGAACACAAACTAGGTACTCGTAGACTTGCTTAAAGCCTGATAACAGACGACACAGAAGATCACCATGGTAGAAGTGCTACAACATAGATTCGGACTGCAAACATGAACATATTCAGCCACCAGTCCTATTGGTATTATACACACACAAAGTCTAGACAAACAGCTATTAGAAAATTCATTTCAAACAGATCGGTTTGCGGTGTGAGCTTAACTGTTCCGTTGTCGTTTTGGAAGGCATACTCTGTTGAGTCTTGCTTTCGATCACTTTACATTATTTGGTATAAACGTGGCCAACATTTACTGTAGAAGTTGGAGCATCATTGATGTAATAATTCAGCAAGATGTAATCAAGTCTCGTATGTGACAGCCAATAGCGTTATGTCCTGAAGCTGGATGTACAGTTCGCTGTGAAAAAAGTGATACATTCTAAATGTGTGCGTTCCTATACCAAAACCAAATACGTAATAGTGTTAATTAATGATATATTAAAAACATATACACTTCTTAACAGGTGCACACCACACAGCATATGCATTGATGTTTAAGTAGTTCAACGTTGCTGACATACCTGCTCCACCAGGATGAGTGTACAGCTGATGAAAGCTGGCACAACCACTGTGCCGTTGCTGTATAGCTCTGTCAGTTTCTCTCAAGGCAGTTTTATCAGTGTTGCAGAGAGCTCGTCTCACTGTGGTGGACTGCCAGTGCAAGGAATGTGCAGCAACTCCCTTGTGATGACTGTTGAGCGATCTTCACAACGTAAACTAACCTTCAATATCAATGTTTTCTGAGCTCTAATAAATTACAAAGTGTGTACTTCTTCCTCCTACCCCATGCCCCCTCCTCCTCCTCTCCCACTTCCTCCTCCTTCTCCCCCATCTCCTCCTCCCCCCTCTCCTCTTCATCACCAATCTCCTCCTCCTCAGGCCCCATCTCCTCCTCATCATCCACCATAATTTCCTCCCCCATCTCCTCCTCCCCGATCTCCTCCTCCTCCGACCCCATTTCCTCCTCCTCCTCCTACCCCATCTTCTCCTCCTCATTCTCCCCCATCTTCTCCTCGTCTTCCTTCATCTCCTCTTCCTCCTCCTCCCTCATCTCCTCCTCCTCTTCCTCCCCATCTCCTCCTCCTCATTCTCCCCCATCTCAACCTCGTCTTCCCTCATCTCCTCCACCTCCTCCTCCCCCATCTCTTCCTCCTCTTCCCATAACCCCTCCATCTCCTCCTCCCCCATCTCCCCCTTCTCTTCCTCCCCCATCTCCTCCTCCTCATTCTCTCCCATCTCCTCCTCGTCTTTCTTCCTCTCCTCTTCCTCCTCCTCCCCCATCTCCTCCCTCCTTTTCCCACTTTTCCTCCTCCTCCTCCTCCCCGATCTCCTCCTCCTCCGGCCCCATTTCCTCTTCCTCCTAGCCCATCTTCTTTTCCTCATTCTCCCCCATCTCCTCCTCGTCTTCCCTCATCTCCTGCTCCTCCCCCATCTCCGTTTCCTCCGCCATCTCCTCCTCCTCTTCCCACTTCTTCTCCTCCTCCTCCTCTTCCCCATCTCCTCTTCCTCTTCCCCAACCTCCCCATTCTCTTCCCCCATCTCATCCTCCTTTCGCCCCATATCCTCCTTCTCTTCCCCCATCTCCCTCTCTTCCTTCCCAATCTCTTGCTTCACCTTCTCCATCTCCTCCTCCTCCCACATCTCCTCCTCCTCTTCCTTCCTTATCCCCTTCACCTTTTCCCACTTCTCCTCCTCCCCGATCTTCTCCTCCTCTGTCCCCATTGCCTCCTCCTCCTACTCTATCTTCTCCTCTTCATTCTCCCCCATCTCCTCCTCGTCCTCCCTCATCTCCTCCTTTTCCTCCTCCCCCATCTCCTTTTTCCTCCCCCCCCCCCCCTCTCCTCCTCCTCTTCCCACTTCTCCTTCTCCTCCTCTTCCCTATCTCATCTTCCCCATTTCCCATTCTCTTCCTCGCATCTCATCCTCCTTTCCCCCATATCATCCTTCTCTTCACCCAGCTCCCCTTCTTCTTCCCCAATCTCTTCCTCCTTCTCCCTCATCTCCTTCTCCTTCTCCTACCCCATATAGTTCATTTATCCCATCTCATCCATCCCACCACTTCCTTCATCTTCTTTTCTTCCTCCTCCTCCTCCTCCTTTCCTACCCCGTCTTTCCCCTCCTCCTCCACCTCCTCCTCCCCCTTCTCCTCCCCCTCCTGCTCCCCTTCCTCCTCCCCCTTCTCCTCCCTCCCTTCCTCCTCCCCCTCCTCCTTCCTCTCCTCCTCTCTCCCCTTTATCCCCTCTCCCTCCCCCCTCTCCCCTCCTACTCCCACTTCCACCACCCCTCAGACATGGACGTCATCACACTTCTCCATGCAACCACGACCAACACAAATGGCGGACTATCTTCAGCATCCAGCCTGGCACCCCGACGGTCGTTCCGATCAGAGATTGACTGACTGACATGCCAATGCATCATGGGAAGTTTTTCATGAAATTCAGGCGCGCGTGCGACTCCCTGAGGCGAAGACCAGATGGAGTTGCAATTTATTTTCGTCTTTTATCCTACGCAAAAGTAGGATTCAACATTATGCGAACAGACCAATAAAAACCGCTTGCGCTGAACCTCCAGGTTTTGGCAATTAAAAAACAACCAATAAAGCTGTGAGGATCTCCAGTGAACCTTGAGGGATAAAAAATCCTTCTTTCTCCTTCACCAATGTCCAATCTCCTCGAAATTACGTCACGTTATTCGACGTCAAATGATCACGTCACACATTGTGCATTCGGACTCTGTTGTAGCGTTTTCTTTGCAACACCAAAACGTACAAAAATCACTTTCTTTTCAAACCTCGATTCTGAAAATGTGATACATTCAATCGGACCTAACTTCCAGTAAGTGTGCAAAATGTCAAGGAAATCCGTTCAGATATCAGCCGTTAAGTCGGAACAGACAGACACACAGACAGACACACAGACACACAGACGGACAGATAAAGCTGTGAGGACCTCCAGTAAACCTGGAGGGATAAAGGAAGGTCTGCAGGACATCGTCACGAAGTCAGCAGAATGGGAAGGATGGAAAGATGGATGATGGGTGGAGTTAAAGGATCTATCAGCGTTATAGACTATCTAAGGATCCATTTTTTCAATGTACACTTTTTAAAAATAAAACCCATGATGATTGTAAATGGTTTTCATTGAGAAATGCACATCAGACGACCAAAATAAAAATACAGAAAAACAGTACTTATATGATAAGCACTCAAAGATGGGAATACATGAAAACTGCTGGAAAGGGAAAGAGGCAGAAAGAAGAGAAGGGGCTGTTGGGTCGTGTGTTGTAAGATAACAACACTATCACTGTACGCTGTACACATATATTGTTTGCATTTTCGGTTGCACTGAAGCGATTGCACGTGCTCAGTTTTGCATATCTCATTAGATATTACATTCGTGAATTGATAAACATATAGGTGCTCACAAGCTCGCACGGACAAGCCAAGAAATCACAACTTAGGAATGGTGGGTCGCCCCATAGGATATGACTATGATGTGTAGTCTCACATTGCGTATAGAACAGTTATTTACACAAATTCTGTACGTACTTTTGTCTCATTTACAACGCTTCTAATAACTGGAATGTATAAAAAGCGGCTGGATAGAAAATGAAAAGTTTCAAGGGTATATACACTGGTTAAAATACAGCCCAGTATAACAGACGTGAATTGAGAGAGAGCGAGAGAGAGAGAGAGAGAGAGAGAGAGAGAGAGAGAGAGAGAGAGAGAGAGAGAGAGAGAGAGAGGGAGGGAGAGGAGGGAGGGAGGGAGGGAGAGAGAGAGAGAGAGAGAGAGAGAGAGAGAGAGGGAGGGAGGGAGAGAGAGAGAGAGAGAGAGAGAGAGAGAGAGAGGAGAGAGAGAGAGGAGATACATGGACTGGAGTGTGTGAATTGGGAGCTGTAGACTGTAGAGACATTTATTCAGCAGCAGGAGCAGCAGGAAAAGTAGCATAGGCCTCCTGCGGTCCCTTAGAACCAAGAGATCAGCGTTTTCAAGCGCCATGTTGAGTTTCGGTACAGTCTCTCCTGTGGCTCCAGAGTGCCACTCAAGAAAGATGATCCCGTCTAAATTCCTCTTAAATGGATAGGTTCGTGTTAGGAGCCGAGTCTTCCTGTAAACCAGTCTCTTGGATGTAAACAAAATCTGCCTCTTCTCATGTCAGGTAAGGGCACAGATTAGGGCAAGTATGTTTACCCATGTTATGTTTGAAAGTTAATGTTTTGTCTCGTTTAAATACAAGAGAAGCGCCAACAGCTAAATCGACACTTTATCTCATTAAAAAGTCTTCAGATTTCCTCATTTGTTTTTCACTTTAACTTTCATATCCATGTGGGAAGATAAAGATCGAAATGTCAACTACAGCAATGACACTTGGCAGTCATAAAAACAAGTCTTTTGGCTAGACGCACATCAAAAATTATGTCAATACCTTAAAAGTGCAAGTGTCTACAAGCATCTTGATGCGGTACTTTAAGGTCGGCGCTGAAACAAAAGTTCTGGATGTTGAAAAAGTTGGGCTTCTGCATGCACATAAACAACGTTTCAAGGTACCTACGTCTTAAATTTTATTAACTTCGAACCACAGGCAGAGCGCATGGACAAGTTTGAAATTGGGGTAATGTTTTTTGCGTTTCCCGATAGACTCATTCTTTATGCTTTGTTAAAGTCAGACAACTCTTCCCCTAAACATTGTCAGATGTAAACATTGAGTTTAACTCTGTCCATGCGCTCAGCCTGTGGTTCGAAGTTAATAAAATTTAAGACGTAGGTACCTTGAAACGTTATTTATGTGCATGCAGAAGACCCATTTTTTCCCATTCATAACTTTTGTTTCAGCGCCGACCTTAAATTACCGCCTTAAGATGCTTGTAGACACTTGTACTTTTAAGGTATCGACATACTGTTAGGTGTGCGTCTAGCCAAACGACGTGTTATTATGACGGCCAAGTTTCATTGCTGTATCTTGTAAACACGCTGAGATATGGACAATACCGCACTATCACCCGAGAAAAAAGGCCTTAAAACCAGCGTTTTTGCCTGCAAAACGTGTTAACGCCGCCTGTATTTCAAAGACCGTAGAAGACACACCCTTTTTGTTTTCTCTTCAAAACGCATGTTGTCTTAAAGATAAATGGTTGGGCTATCGTTTGACGTTTAGTTTTACAAAATACTGTTGCATCTGATTATTTTATGAATTTAAGAATCGGAAAAAGTCGTTTTGCAAGTTCATTTTCGGGGGGTACTCCCTTTGACGCCCAGCTGCGCAGCGCCGAGTTAAGATAATCGTGGGATCATAAAGAAGAATAAATGTCCTTTCCGAGCATATATGGTTACTCAATATTTACTCGTTCAGCTGTTATAGCAACTTTTTGTACCGCTCCTTAACTTTTTGTGCGTAGTGTACATTGATTACTTCGCAACCATACCACGGAACCTCTGCACCAGACAAAGAAAATCCTTCTCCGAATTATTTCTACATGATTCAAAATATTCTACATCAGACACAGTATTGTGATGGTTTTGCGTCCATGTTCCGTTCCCCCAGTAGAACGGAGGTAAAAAGAGACACCCCCCCCTCCCCCCAGTGGGACGGAGGTAAAAAGAGACGCCCCCCAGTGGGACGGAGGTAAAAAGAGACGCCCCCCAGTGGGACGGAGGTAAAAAGACGCCCCCCAGTGGGACATAAGTAAAAAGAGTCACACCCACCCCCAGTGTTACGGGGTTAAGAAGGGACCCACCCCCACCCCCAGTGGGACGGGGGTAAGAAAAGACACCCCCCAGTTGGACGAGGGTAAGAAGACACCCCACACCCCAGTTGGATGGGGGTAAGAAGACACCCCTCCCCCCAGCTGGATGGGGGTAAGAAGAGACACCCCACCCCCTGGTTGGACGGGGGTAAGAAGAGACACCTCCCAGTTGGACGAGGGTAAGAGACCCCCCAGTTGGACGAGGGTGAAAAAGAGACACCCCATCCCTCAGTTGGATGGGGGTAAGAAGACACCCCACCCCCCAGTTGGATGGGGGTAAGAAGAGACACCCCACCCCCCGGTTGGATGGGGGCAAGAAGACACCCCACCCCCCAGTTGGATGGGGGTAAGAAGACACCCCACCCCCAGTTGGATTGGGGGTAAGAAGAGACACCCCAGCCCCCAGTTGGATGGGATTAAGAAGACACCCCACCCCCCAGTTGGATGGTCGTAAGAAGAGACACCCCACCCCCCAGTTGGACGGGGGTAAGAAGAGACACCTCCCAGTTGGACGAGGGTAAGAGACCCCCCAGTTGGACGGGGGTGAGAAGAGACACCCCATCCCCCAGTTGGATGGGATTAAGAAGACACCCCACCCCCCAGTTGGATGGGGGTAAGAAGAGACACCCCACCCCCCGGTTGGACGGGGGTAAGAAGAGACACCACCACCCAAATGAACGGGGGATAAGAAGAGACACCCCACCCCCCAGTTGGACGGGGGTAAAAAGAGACACCCCACCCCCCAGTTGGACGAGGGTAAGAGACCCCCCAGTTGGACGGGGGTGAGAAGAGACACCCCATCCCCCAGTTGGATGGGGGTAAGAAGACACCCCACCCCCCAGTTGGATGGGGGTAAGAAGAGACACCCCACCCCCCGGTTGGACGGGGGTAAGAAGAGACACCACCACCCAAATGAACGGGGGATAAGAAGAGACACCCCACCCCCCAGTTGGACGGGGGTAAGAAGAGACACCCCACCCCCTATTTGGACGGGGGTAAGAAAAGACACCCCACCCCCCAGTGGGACGGGGGTGAGAAGAGACCCAAGGCGTCTCCCTGTGCGGTTCGTCAAAGACAAGTAACTAGAGACCCTGGGACTTTACTTGCTGGAATCGGGTCCAGGGGTTTTCGTGATCAGTAGCCTCATATAGCCTATAAAGACTGAAACTGCATTCACCCATTCATTGCTCCTGCAGCTTCCATCAGGGTTTTAAAAGAAAGTGAATCCCTTCCACTAGTGGGCCACTCTAGTGGACTCGTCCTAGGAAAGAGGTGAGCTGTTGGTGACGTAATCGCAGTGACTCACATACACAATGACAATCATATTATTATGTGCACGCTAGGTCATACGCAATCTTGAATGCATATTCCGCCCACAGCATGACAAAGTGTCAATACTTGACAAACTGGTGTACACAAAGCGCTTTCGGCTGATTTGGGTTACATTGAATATCAAATTTGCAGCATTCGTCAAAGCGATTCGGCTCTGTTTTGAGCATAAACGCCTATGTAAAAACGTAGCCAATCAGATGCCTTGGCCCGATAGGGGAGCAGGGTCCGCACCCCTCTCCTCGGATGAGTCCACTAGTGTGACCCATCAGTGCAAGGGATTCCTAATAATGTAGTGGATCTCATGTCTGGCTTTGTGCATGTGCGTGCATGCATGGGTCTTCAGGTGCACACGTGCTTTCGTCCATGTGCGAATGCACCATGTTTTCATGCCCGCTCATGCAAAATTGATGATTTATTATTGTTGCCACAACATTGTCGAGCTTTTAAATTTTATTTTATTTCTGAGATATTCTTGCGTAATAACAACATGACAAAATATGGGTTTTCTTCGTTTTCTTTCACCTTATTACCCGATAAATATGTACTTTCCTCTAGAAATCTTTGTGTAATCACACGCAGCAAAGACAAAAATCTTTGGGTCCGAGATTTCATAAAACGCTTACCGTTACAATTGGCTAATCACAGTTAAGATAACAAGAGTAGGCGGGGGAAAGTCATCTCTGCGGGGCATTGTCCAATCACAAGATTTGACGGGTGAACACGTCATGTTGATAATGTGCAAGGAGGTCACACTCTACATTTTAGGATACTCTACGGTCTAGGATATGACACTAACATTAGGAGCCGACAAATCAAGACAAGCGGATGAATATACAGACTTGGAAGATAGGCAAGGACTAAAACGACATGCATGCGTTGGCTGGTACGATCGCACAGCTATCCCCAAGCTTGAGCTCACGTGAGCTAATCTTTGCTCAAACTCTCGCATGCACGCACATGAGTATTCAGATTCTTATATATACATGTAGATGCCCACAAACTAGCACTAACTCACTAACATACGCACGCATCCTCGCACACAAACACACTCATAATTATGAGTGTGTATATTATATGAGTG
>JAWQFJ010016635.1:0-11181 GCA_034096865.1 Theodoxus fluviatilis | reverse complement strand
AGTTATTTGGACAAGTTGAAACGTCAATAACAGAAGAAACGCCTAGTGTAAGTAAAAATGTTTTTCGGAGATAATATTTATATCAGATCTGTCTGCATAGCAGGTGTAAAAGAGAAATCATTCACATAAAGGGTGCATAGATAATTCATGTGTAAGTTATATTTGTCTTGTTTTGTCCCGCACATTGTGTAGCTGTCGTGGCAGTCTTTTAGAGTTTGAATTTCAGTCTATCCAGTATCACAGTCCTCTGTCATACCTTGGTTGCCTGCAGTTTCTGTTGACCCAGAAGCGTCTGTAGGACTCAGCTTTCGAACAGGGGTTACTGGTGATACCTACAAGAGATGTTAACGACATAAAGTGTGTGAAGTTTTGTCGAAAATGATTTCGTACCAAAAGCTATATTTCTGTCTAAAACATGCGGGGGGAAATGACGTAGCCATGTGGTTTCTCTATACGTAATTCTCAGCACCATTTAGAAGTATTCTGAACCAGAGGAAAGAGCCGGGGCAAGGGGAAGGAGGGGGAGGAGAAGGAGCCTGCAGGCATGCTGCACGGTGGATGCCATCAAAGATCCCTGTAGACTGACGTGCAAAACTGTCTACTGACAAAGCATGAACTCGTCACTGTTTGCCTATTGGTGAAGAAAGAACGCTAGATCAATAAAGATGTGCAGACGAATGGTTCAATGAGTACTACTGGCAAAACACTCATTTCAATGACAAAAACTGTAGAAAAAGAACACATATTTGTAGTACAGCCAGGATGTAAAAAACAAGCACACACAGACGCACACACACATACACAACAACACACGCGCGCGTACGCGCACACACTCACACGAACACCCACACATGCACACGCACGTACACACACACACGCGCACGCACACATACACACAAACGCGCACACGCACACGCACCTACACACACACACACGCACACACACACGCATGCACAAGCAAGCGCGCGCACACACACACACACACACACACACACAAATATCCTATCAGACAAGTTACGGACTTCAATGGACAGTTGATCCAGTTTGGATGGATTCGTGACTGTAGGCCGTTTTGAGTTCTCAAATGTATCGTCATCTGTCATATTCTGCTTGCTTCCTGCTCTTCAAACAAGTTTCCACGTGTATCTGATCCCACCTCTAGCCCTACTACTGATCTGTCTGAAGGAAACCGGAATTACGTAAGAGGAAGTCTTGCACGAGATTGCATGTGGGGCGTAGTCGCTGTCTCAGATGCCCCTGGTGAAGCTCCGTGATGTCCAGCTGACATCTGGCGTGTGCTGGCTGGCCAGTCATCTTCCCAGGGACGAACATATCAGAAGGCCATCTATGAGGATGACACAATGGCAGACCGATTGGAGAGATTTAAGATATCTTTCGATTACCCTGGAAAGAATGAGTGCATTTAGCTGTTTCTTGGCGTTTAGAGTATTTGCCAACAACAAAGCAAAACATGAAGTGTATGTACCGCTGGCATTCCTTGAATTCAAATGCGAAAGGAGATTCTTACACACGCTGAAACGACTGGTGTCTGTGTCATACGTTTTTCACGTGACTGCATAAAGTCATATATGAGCAGGAAAAAACTAAAATAAATACTTACATAACCACACATTCCCACACGTAAACATACATACACACATACACAACACGCATGCACACACACACACACACACACACACACACACACACACACACACACGCATGCACACACACACACACGCATACACACGCACGCAAACTTACACATACACACACACACACACACACACACACACACACACACACACACACACACTATAGTGCCCAACAAATATGTAAAATGACACGGAACAATGCAGAAATCCGCATGAGACAAGAAGAGTGACGCTGCTGGTCACATAGGCATGTGACAGCAGACGTCATCATCGAGGGGGAAAAATGCAAACGAGGGGGAGTGAGGCTGTGGGAGATCAAAGACTTTTGCTTTGTTTCCAATGCAGGCAGCCATGATACAGGTATTATTTTCTCTATAAGTTGTTGCACCTCTATCAAGTAGACACTCCACAACCTTCAGATGGTCATATTGACACGCTTCATGAAGAGCTGTCCTTTGCATAACATCAACCTGATTGACATCCGCTCCTCTGTTCAACAAGAGATGAGCTACATTATCGTGGCCTACCATAGCAGCAATCGATAATGCCATCACAACATATTTCTCTCGATTTTCATTATCTAATTTGCTGAGAGTGCATGCAAAGTAATTCACAACACATACGGGTGCGCAACTTTGGACCGCCCTCCATGCACACAAAGCATATCCAGAAGGGACATGCAACATGTGATCGATGATGACATCACGTACCCCAGACAGGGCTTCGGAGATAGTCTGGACATCTCCTTTGACAGTAGCAGCAAAGATCTTCTCTATCAAAGCTGGAACTTGTTCTGGATGAGAGGCTGGTGTTTTCATCTCAGCTGCATCATTTGTCCTGAAAATACTTGGTCTGGTTAGTGTTTTCTCTGAAGAAGGGTGGTAAGACGGTGAGAAGAAAGATAGGAAGCTGGACTTGAGGTCTAGGTGGAAGGAGGATGAGGGAGGAGAGAAAAGGAAATGGGAAATGTGTCAGAGATGTTTGATTTCACATAGTGTGTAATGGACAACGTGTATGGAGCGGCTTTGCAAGAAGATCTTGCCAGAAGTTATGGCGAACACAAGCTAAGTGTTGACGTCTCTGTTTAGACGGCGGATGAAATGTAGGGATGTTTTCTGTGATGGGATTCGGATATTGGGAACCGCTTGACTGTTGCTCGTGAGTTAGGCTTGGCCTTCTTAGAGTGATTGGAATACACGGTTAGACCTGAATGATTTGACCCTGTCCATATGGTAAACCGGGATTTGATTTAAACATGCGGGGCCACCTCTCTCTGAGCTACTGGGTCAGGCCCCAACACACAGCAGCCCAGGGTCCAGCTGATAAAGGAGATACCCAGCAGCTCCCGTTGTAGGCAACACTTGTGAACGCTATGGAATAAAGCAAACGCAAACTACCGTAAAAGTTGGCCTACAAGGTGCACCTGGTTATAAGCCGCACCCCCCGTTTTTAAAGAAAAATACAGAAAAATCCATATATTAGCCGCACTGGCATACACGCCGCATGAAAACCGAACATGTCTAAGGCAAAACAAAGTCGCCGCAAACCACTGAAAAAAGCATCAAAAGCGAACAGAAATATCAAAACAGAAAGGATTTTCAATCGTCATCTTTTATTTCACAAAATTTGTCAGCATATACATATATGTACATTAAACTAAAATCGTGTTAAAATACCGGCAAATATTTCTTCATTATCAGTTAAGACTATACAGTTGAATACCGGTAAATGGGCTGCTACCACGCAGTGTCATGGAGAAAGTATGCAGACAAAAACATC
This sequence comes from Theodoxus fluviatilis, assembly GCA_034096865.1. NCBI lineage: Eukaryota > Metazoa > Mollusca > Gastropoda > Cycloneritida > Neritidae > Theodoxus > Theodoxus fluviatilis. The sequence continues at coordinate 7,747 of JAWQFJ010016635.1, read as the reverse complement.
TCATTGAGACCAGACTATACAGGGAAAAGTTAGATCGCAGTTCAGCTGCGCAAATTAATCTTCTCTGAAAAAACGGTGATACTACCGAAACGCATACAATCAAAAGTTTGAGCAGCAGTCAAAAAGGCAAAAACAGAAAGTCAAAGGTCATGAGGTACCGTCAAGGTACCGTCAAGGAAAGTTCGAAGCATCAAAACCGAACAGAAACATCAAAACAGAAAGTCAAAAGTCATGAGGTACCGTAAAGGAAAGTTCAATGGTCTTTACTCGAGATCTGATGCTGAGAATCCGCTGAAGTCGGACTCTTCCGTGTCAGAGACGAACAGGTTCAGTATCGCCTCTGTTGCAGAATCACCGGAAGTGTCACTGTCACTGCCAGCCTCGTTGTCAGTGGGTGTCGATGCATCGTCTGCTGCAGCGATGATCTGTGCTTTTTGATCTATCAGTGTGCTGTGTGAGTTGTTGTCATGCGTCAAACTTCCAAAAAGAAGGTGAGTGAGCGAATTCAAGTGAGTGAGTGATTCAAGAATGATTATAGGCCAACACTGACGATCACACTGACGATCACACTGCCGGAAACTAGGTCAAACCCAAAAACACATCGCTGACTCTGGCGATGCAGAAAAAAGTCATACATTAGCTGCACCGGCTGATAAGCCACAGGGGTCCGTTCATGAAAAAAAAGTAGCGGCTTATAGGCCAACTTTTACGGTAAACATGGACAATCATTGCCATTATTTGTAGAAACAAACTCTACAGTGTTTATCGCTTGCTTTAAGATTGTCTAGCTGCTGCCTCTGGTGTTGTACCTTTTTTAGTGATGCAATGTGAACATTCGAACACATTTAGTGATTCTGCAACAGCAAATCTCCACAACAATCTGAACAAGCCAACACAATGCTCTTACCGTCCTGCTCTCGGTGGGAATGACAGTGTGTCTGCTGTTTTGAAACAATGCTCAACCACTGAGACCTTGTAAACAGCACCTCAGTCATGTGACCACCGTCCCTGGTCAGGAAAGGGAGCCAAATCAATGGTTCTGTTAACCCACCACAGCCTTCGGATGCCTAATTCTACTCATCTGAAGTGATGGCAGCTGTACCGACTGTTACTGACTGTTGCAGACTGAACAGGAAAGGGTTAAGGGCGTCCCAAGGGAGTGTATTATGTCTACTACGCCTCACAAACACCTGTCGGTTATGCAAAACAAAAATGAAAACAAAGAAAGAAATCGAATGTTCAATCATTTTGGGGATTCACGTATCCAACGAGGGCCTCCAATAACATATACGTTTACTTATAATGTAATTTTAGGCTTAGAAAACAACCAATCAAAACTCCTAAACCTGCTACGCTTCATAGCAGAGATGAATCATGCGTTCCGTTGCACTCTGCTTCATCTCTGCTACGGCGTAGCTGGCTGAGGAATTTTCATCGGTTGGTTTATATACTTTAATAAACTTAATAAGCACACTTTCTTTAAAAGTAGAGGATTTGTTAGATGTTAATTGAAAATATGAATGGATTTCGGACGCCCTATTTGAAAATATGAATCCTATATTGATTTCAAATTTAATTGTATCCCTCTTGATCAAAGAAACGACTTAATAAAAGCATTAGGGTCGATTATCATGGACACACTCTTTAGTGACGTTTCACCCAGTGGAGGAGGTCAACTTCCTGTCAAGGTCGCGAAGCGGCTGAAGCATCTCAGAAGGTGCTCAAACTGCTTCCCACTAGAGTGCGCCACTTGCTGTGGCTAGCAACAACGACACTACAGCGCCCGTATCGGCATTTGATACTAAACATGGACTTAAATGGAAGTCACTCCACGGACTTGCACGGTAAACATGCTTCGAGCCACGGAGTTTACAGCCATGGAAGTGGCAGACGTGTCGATTGCTTTCATAATTCGAAGAAATGAATGTTGAAGTTCACTCATCATCGTGGCAGAGTGGATTAAAATTTATATGTCATGGTTTGATATTTGTAGTAAACCCCGGCATCTATACCCATGCCTCTAACGAAGTAGCAGACGACATCTTTTGGGATTCCCTTGATCTTCCTTTATGACTGGTGATGGTTATCTCTCTGTTGTGATCAACGATAATAGACCCTGATTCTTTTATTAAGTCGTCTAGTCGATCAAGAGGGATAAAATTAATGTCAAATCCTTTAGGGGAGTAATGTAATCAAAGAGGGCCACCAAAACCCTCTAATTTTATTGATAACGTGCTTTTTAAGTAATTAAATAAATCAACAAATCGAAACTTCTGAGCCTGCTACATCGTAGCAGAGATGAAGCAAAGTGCAACGCAACCAAGGAGAAGTAGAGTACAACTGAACGAAGGAGGAAACATAAGCATATACTGAACACATATATTTGTGTTTTTGCTGCAGTTTGTTGCACATTTTATATATTTTCCTTTAAAATATACATCTCGAGCATGTGTGATTTGCTCTATTCCTAATTCACATGGGCAAAATCATTGAAACTTGATGGATAAAGGTTATAGACTAAAACAAAACGCATGTACGTACACTCTTTTTTCTTGGGCAGAGAATAACCGACTGGTGGCACTATTGGTGTCTATCTGATTAACGAGAGGATAAGAATATTCCAGCCACTCAATACGGAACAAACGAACAAGCAGCTTTTTAAGCCTGCTTGAAAAGTGATATTTGCTAAGAACTAGAGGAGACACAGACACAGCAGCATAAGCTCTAATGAAGCTGCTGTAAAGTACAATTTAAGGAACACTTTATATTGTGATTCATAGGAGCCTGTTCTCAATCGATCTACGTGATTTTTCAAACATTTGATTTCATTTAATGAATCCTTTAAACCTAAAACATTTTTTTTCACAGCGTAGCTACAATAAACAATTAATCTATACTATAGACATATATTTCCAGCCACTACAGTAACATTTGAGTTCATGCAATGGTAACAGCTGGAAGTTTGCCTCAAAAAGATACTGATAAACAAATAATATGCGCTCTGGCATTGTAACTAGTGAAGCATTCACGTGTTTTTAGCAAGTAAGCACGTATTTACGACTATTCAGTAGGGTATGGGACAGCAAAAATCATATAGGCGCTCTGCCCATCACTCCGAAACATAGCATCCTGTACCTCAGTTAACATCGATCTCGGCCAGGGTGCTCGAAGCAGCACTACCCTGCGGTTGATATCTCTCTCTCCAAACTCCTTTTCCTTCAGTCCTTCTGCATTTCTTTCTCGTCTCCTTTGCCTGTCCGTTGTACCGTCATTCTTGTCCTAATTGTTTCGGTATCAACGTCATATGGCAAGAGATCAACAAAAATGAGAGCGAATAATTCAGAAGGGTAGGATTTCTTCTTGGTCACACTTTTGAAATCATATTTTAAATATATCAAACACCCGTGGGTTTTAGTCCACGTCTCCCCTAGCTCCATTCTAATATGGCGTACAATGTGAACGACAAGGGGGGTGTTGTGAACAACAGTCATCGTTTGAGTTTAGACCTAAGTTTAGTATGATTGAGAGGAAATATCGGTGAATATTATTTTCTGGTTATTTGTTAAAGGTTCCTTTATAAAGAATTGGAAATTGATTCTACCACTTTTTGTCCGTACGTAGACCTCAGTAGATTCTTCGAGAAGCGTGACATATGCACTAGAACATGACGGAAGTAGGAGATGGCGAAATACGCATGCGCGAGGGGGGGGAGACGGAGAGATCTGGCGCGATGAGCATTCGTAGTGAAGGAGGGCTGAGGCCTATCGAATCCTACAGCTAACATTCTCACGAACTTTGCCAACACAGTTCACGCTGTCTGATGCAGGCGTGTTCAAGTGCTACAGTGAGTACCACCCCGCATGTTATCTGCATTCTGTTGGAAGATGATAGCAAAGATACAGGCTCGGTCGAATCACATTCAAGATGGCGATGTCGTGCAGCTTAATGGAGACGCTAGCGAGGAGTTGCCTTCGAAAATGAATGGACAGACTTTTGAGCGTTAGAGCTTTGATCTTCGGGCTGTGTATCAAGAACTGAGAGAGTTTCAGAGGTCCTGTTGTTTGAGTGTGTGATTCTACGTTCCGTTGTGAGGAAAATAAAGTTGCTACGTTTTCCTCTACTACGCAAATTTGTCGTCTCTGTGATTGACTGTAGAACGACAGACGAGCACCAAGAGATTCAAAAGAATCCGTGTTATAGCCTAAAGTGCTAGCAACAACATACCTGCACGCCAATACATCGATAGATTGTGGCCGGCTGTATAGCACGTAACACTGGGGGCCAAGCCGAGGATCTCTACAGCTTCGTCAAGAGTCGACTAGTCAAGATTCGACATTGCCGAACGAGGCCAGTAACGTCATTTTCGTCGAGACCGTGACGCCTACTGTGTGGACTCAAGACAGTGGTCTTGTGTATAGGGAGTCCACGGTAAAGTGTAGTAAAGCTATTGCCGTCGTCAGTCAAAGTCGCCGACACTCCAAGAGCTGCATCATTATCCAGGATGGCGGATTTCTGGCAGGCTGGAGTTGACATCGGACTGAAGGGTAAACAGCTGACCGAGTACGTGAAATCTCGGGAACGAGAACAACAACAGGAACAAGAGATGAAACTGAAGATGCGAAAACTTGAACTCGAAACTCAAGAAAAAGAACGTGACAGAGAAGCTCGAGAAAAAGAACGTGCCAGAGAAGCGCAAGAAAGAGGACGTATACGAGAACTTGAAGCTCAAGAAAAAGAACGTCAACGTCAACATGAACTTGAACTAGCGCGAATTCAGCATGGTGCAAGAAGAGAGGGTGCAGTTCAAAGAGAATCACACAAGGCTCCAAAGATCCCGTCCTTTTTAGAGGATAAGGACAAGATCGACAGCTACCTTGGCAGATTTGAGAGGTATGCTGAGAATGCGAATTGGCAGAAAGATGGATGGGCCATCAAACTGAGTGCTCTCCTCTCCGGGAGTGCCCTCGATGTCTACAACAGGATGTCTGAAGAAGACGCCAAGGACTACGACAAGCTGAAAGATGCATTGCTTCGTCACTACAACTATACAGAGAAGGGATACAGACAACGTTTCCGGGAGTGCAAACCAGAGGCAGGGGAAACACCAGAGCAGTTCATCGAACGGCTGAAGACGTATCTACAGAAATGGGTAGAGCTGTCAGGACTGACAAAGGACTATGATCACCTGCGAGACCTGATAGTCAAAGAACAGTTCGTGGCTGCATGCCAAAAAGATCTGGCAGTCCACTTGGAAGAACAAGAATCTCAGTCCCTGTCGAACCTTGCCAAGTGTGCAGAGCGATATTTGACCGCACATGGAAAGACAATGGCTCCACCAAAGCAACAGCAAAGACAGAAATCCCCGAAGACCGAGATCCAAAGCATAGGCGATACACCGAACGGAGCGGACACACCAAACCAGAAAGGCTGTTTCTACTGCAAGAAAGTAGGTCATCGAATTGCTCAATGTAAAAAGAGGCTGAGAGACGAGTCCATTGCAGAGCAAAAAGAGAGTCCAAAATCACGCAACCCTACCAATCGACAGAATTGCGCGGGAAGTGTCATTTTGCCCCGTGCGAAACCAGTGACTTCAGTTTCAGTAGAGGACGTCAAAGAATGTGTGAGGGACGGCCAAATATTCCTCGCAAATGGCAAGAGCATCCCCGTCGTCGCCAACGGGGCTGTCAACGCGTCAAACATGCCAGTGGCCGAAGGGATGATCAACGGGCATGAAGTGAGCGTCTTGAGAGATTCTGGTTGCAGCGGCGTCATCATCAAAGAAGATTTGGTAACCAAAGACCAACTAACTGGAGAATTCAGACTGACGCTCATGGCAGACTGTACATGCGTGCGAGCGCCAACAGCCAAGGTGTCTGTTGACAGTCCATACTTCAAGGGTGAAGTTGAGGCGGTTTGTTTGAAGAGGCCGATGTATGACGTCATGATTGGAAATATCGAGGGAGCACGGTCGCCGAACGATCCTGATCCTGAATGGAAACCAGAAAGCCGGATACAACAGCCAAGAGACGATCCTCTTCCGTTCAAAGAGGTATCCACTCCTGAACTGGAACATTGTGTTGGTGCTGTAACCACCAGGGCACAAGCCAAACGAGACAAGCAAGCAACCAAGCCGTTGAGAGTGAGCAGCCTATCAAAGAACGTCAGTGTCAACAAGGAGGAGCTGATCCAGATGCAGAAAGAAGATTCCGGTCTATCGAAATATCGGAACCGGACGGACAAGGTCACCAGAGGGAAAGGCGTCGTTCACTTTGAAGAAAGAAACAAGATTCTCTACAGAGTTTTTCAACATCCTGACGTTAGTGGTGGCAAGCCTCTGCGGCAAGTCATTGTGCCCACGCCACTCAGAAAGCATGTAATGGAGGTGGCTCACAACTCAATCATGGGGGGTCACCTGGGCATCAAGAAGACGTCGGACAGGATTCAAGCGGCATTCTACTGGCCAGGCTTGCAGCAAGATGTAACCAGATTTTGCCGGTCCTGCGACATTTGCCAAAAGACTGTGCCAAAAGGGAGAATAACCAAAGTCCCTATGCAAAAGATGCCGTTGGTTGATCAGCCATTCAAGAGAGTAGCCATCGACCTTATCGGTGAGATAAAACCAGCCAGTGAAGAGGGACACCGATGGATACTGACACTGATTGATTACGCCACAAGATACCCAGAAGCTGTACCTTTGAAGAAGATTGACACAGAGACAGTCGCTGAAGCCCTAGTTGACATCTTCAGCCGGGTCGGAGTGCCAGAGGAGATCCTTACCGACCTGGGGGTGCAATTTGTTTCGCAGTGCATGGAGGAAGTCAACCGTCTCCTGAGCATCAAGCATCTGACGACGACTCCCTATCATCCAATGTGCAACGGTCTGGTGGAGAAGTTTAATGGGACATTGAAGGCCTCTCTGAAGAAGATCTGCAGCGACGAACCCAGACAGTGGCATCGGTTCATCAACGCCTTGCTTTTCTCCTATCGGGAGGTACCGCAGGAGTCCACAGGCTTCTCCCCGTTCGAATTATTGTATGGGAGGACTGTCAGGGGACCAATGCACATCCTGAAAGAGTTGTGGACAAAAGAGATTGAAACTCCGGAGGTGAAAACCAGTTACCAGTACGTGGTGGATCTTAGAGAAAAGTTGGAGAACACTCTACAGATCGCCCAAGAGAACCTGGAGAAAGCTCAAACCAGCGGAAAGCACTACTATGACAGGAACGCTGTGGTGCGAAAGTTTCGACCAGGAAACAAAGTGTTGGTCCTCTTGCCCACTGACCACAACAAGCTACTTATGCAGTGGAAAGGTCCTTACACCGTGGAAAGTGTGGTCGGACTCAATGACTATCGAGTAAAGGTGGGACAGAAGTCGAAGGTCTACCACGCCAATCTTTTGAAGCTATATGTGGAGAGGACACCGGACCCAGAAGAAGTCATCGGAGGAGCCGTCGTGTCTGAGGACGACTATACTTTCGACGACGAAGATGTCCTTGACTGGGAGATGTTGGCCACAAAGAAGGTGCGCGTGATGTCAAAGTGGGGGAACAACTGTCAGCCAGTCAACGTGCCGAGCTTAGCGAGCTCGTCGGCGAGTTCGAGCATGGGTTTCGAGTCGCTCCAGGGTCTACTTCCCTGATCGAACATGAAGTGAACCTCACCTCATCAGTTTCAGGTACGCTCGCGTCCGTCCCCAATCCCTACCAAAGCGCGCGAGTTCACTGAAAAAGGACATCAACGGAAATGT
>JAWQFJ010016634.1:0-16327 GCA_034096865.1 Theodoxus fluviatilis | reverse complement strand
TCACAATAACTCGATACAAATTGAACCCCCTTCACTCACTAATCTCGGTGCATCAACCTTGTCATCTAAACCATATCACTTCCATGCTTCCACTGCTCCATGAATTTTCCTATCTCATGCCCTGCTACAACACTTCCTTCTTTCACATTCTCAGACCTCCCATTTCCCCCTTCTCTTTCATCACATACTAATTATCATTACTCCTTCTTCTCCCCCTAATGCACACATCCTTATACTCTGCTCCTAACTTCGCTTCCCCCACCTTATTCTCCTCAACATAGGAGTATGAATCCCTATCTGCAATCTTCAAACAATCTTCCCTTTGCATCAGTCAACCACCTTACTGATCTTACCTGTCACTACCACCTTGATGCCATACCCATATTCCTTAAGACGCTTCTTTCCGCTCCTGTGATTCTACTTTATCAATGTACACCACCTCAGTAAACTCTTACCCAGCCTTCACCACCCGAACCAATTTCCTCTTTTCCTTCTTTTTATCCCCTTCCAACACCCCTCCGTTGACGATTCCACCTGTCTCTCCCCTTACACCCTTTTTGTTCAACTACCAATACGATTACCCATCCATGCTTTCACCCTTCCAGCCCCTTGTCCTACCCTTTCATTATCAACTTAAGCCTCTATACCCTTTACTTACCTTTCTATCTCCCTACTATTATACTCTCCTTTTCCCCTGCCCCTCTATTTCTACTCTGTAGATATCTTCCTTTTCTTTCTAATTACACCTTTCCCTAATTCTCTCTATCATCACCCCTTCTTCACCTATTATACCTTCTCCTCTCTTAACCACCCTATGACCTCCCGACTCCACCTCTCATCCACACTCATTTCCCTCCCTACATGACTGGATGTCTACCTACCCCCTCCTCCTAACTTAATACTCTAGCGTCTCTACTCCTACTTTCTATCTTCTCCTCTCTCCCTATTCACCACTTATCCTCTCTTCACCACCCTATCTATCAGACACCCCAAAACCTTCCTTCCCTTTCCCGCACTTCACCACTTACATCTCTTTCTTCCGTGCTTCCCTAGTATCCCATTCATCTATTGTTCCTTCGCCGACTCACTTCTCGCTTTCCCCCATTAACTGCCCCGTCCCCAACACTTCTTTCTCGCTTTCACTTCTCCTGTGGCTGACTTCTGCCCCAATGCCCTTCCCCTCCTAGTACCTGTGAGCTTGGCCCACTCTTATCCTCCTCTTCTTTGCCCACTTCTCTGATCTCCCTTGCCCCACTGCCGTGCCCCTTGCCTGCTCTTCCTCCATGTCTATCTACCTGTCTATCCGCTGACAATTCCCCTTTCCTCCTGGTTCCACTCCTCTTCTCTTGCCCTCCTGTCCTCGCACCGCTTCTAACTGCCCCGCCTTTCGTGCCCTCTTCCTTCTTTACCAGACTACCCCGACATCCTTGCCCCCTGCTCTCCCCTCTGCAGATCTCCTGCCATCGCTTCCTCCAGGCTCCTCCTCTCTCCGCTGCCCACTATCTCTCCACTTGCTCACCCGCCCTCTTCGCTCCTCCCGCCCTCTCTCCTCTCCCCCTTCCCCTCCTCCTGCCCCTGCTGCCCACCACAGCTTTCGCTTCCCCTCTTCCCCCTGATCACCTCCTCCTCTTTCGCCCTTGCGCCTTGTCTTTCCCGCATTTTTTCTGTCTCTTGCTGCCGTCACCCGCTCCTCCCTCCTCCCCCGCTGCCCGTCCCCTTCCCCCCCCGCCTTCCTCTTCCGCTCCCTGCCCTTCCCCTTTCCCCTCTCCCCCCTTCGCTGTCCCATAAGCCGATTATGATGATGATGATGATGATGATGAATAATTATGTTGAACAGTCCTCTAGTTAGAATGTCTTTTTTCATATTTATAACCAATAGGTGTGGCATTTGATGTTGGAAGAATGTTAGAATTGCATCCATCGGCAAGATATCCAAATCACTCTGCCTCTCTTTAAGCAGGAGCGAAGCATGTGTCCATGAGGAAAACACAAACCCATGGATAACGGTGGGGAGGAAATGGTGGTGCACATATCTACATCCTCCTTGGTATACTCTATGCTTCCCTTGATGGCCTTTTGCTGGAAAACTGGCACAGCTAGCAGTGAAGTTTTCAGAAGTTTAAAATCCACCAACAGAAGATCATTTGTAATGTGAATCGCAACATCGACTATAGTTATTGTTATACATATTATTGACTAGTTGTCTGCTTATTACAAGCACAAAACTCCCAACAAGATCTTTTCTCTTTTCTAAGCAGTGGAATGCACTGCAAATAATGACTGGAAGTGTATATCGATGAGCTGACCAGTGACACAATATAAATGATGTATAACAATATCTACATGTTGCTTGTATTGTATCACATTAAATTGTATAGTACATGTTGGTTATTGATATGTGTTGATATTACCCATGAATTAGGTATAGCTGGCGAACAACGTTGTTCATTCTGCATCAATTATCATGGTCTGACCACCATGTGAACTCGAGTGCTGACACGTATCTATTCTCACAATCACACTTCGTATTTTCACGGTCAGATTATTCACTTTTCGTATCACAGCTTGCTCTACAGTGGTCAACATTCTTATACTAGCTCTATGACTTGCTTTCTCATTGTAGTCGTGCTTTGTGTGAAGAACAATAATAGTAATATTTTAATCTTCTTCTTCTTCTTGTCGATCGCTAGATGATTGCGCCAGTCACCCGCACAAATGCAGCTGTTCTCCGCAGCTCCTCCAGATTTCCATATTAATATTGTTGCATTCATTAAATGATATTATCAACCACATGTTTGTCATGCTATTGTCATCATTTTATTTGACTAGATATGATGCCCTTTTTCTGTCACATTATGCAATATATTTGCTTGTAAATCTAGCAGCAGTGTTGTCAAATATGAATTGACATTTTTTGTTGGTTCTTTCATTTTTCATACTACAGTATTGCCATGGTTAGGTACACAAGACTGTTATACAATAGGCAAAATGAAGGGAGGGGGGGGGATGTGTGGAAGCACGTTGCTTTTAATGGTCTGTAGACTGTGCCATCTTCTGCATTAGTGGATTCAATGTGCTGTCTTTCTACGTGGTTTGGTAAACTACTATTTTTCCTTGGGACACTACTCTGTCACAAACATCATTAGTTGATTTGATCCGTTTTCTATAGTGTTTTTGCAACTGACATTGCACATCCAGCATATGGAGAAATGTAACTACAAATCATAATATAATGGCATGTCTATATGTCTGTTCGTAACTAAACTTCTTTGAGAATCTTTGTATCATTTAAACTAATCCCACCTTGGCTGATATGGTCATCATTTTAATTCAATACACGCTGTGTTTTGGGAGAAAAAACACCTCATGCCTTTGTGAAGTCACCACAGCAAATGAATCATACAGGAGACCCAAGTGCCAGCCGACTCCTCATTTCCATACAAGGACAAGTGTTTGCCAACAGCATGGTGAACTCCGTCACACTGAAATGTCTGCAGGTGTATACTTAGAATTTACTGAACTTGTTCATCCTGTGGCAACTAGGTGCTTACGACCCTCTCTCACTTGGCTGCTCACTCCATCCACTCTCACGTCATGCCAAGCTTGCAAGCCATTTACCCTTTTAATGCCTGCAGTGCTCCTCATAGTTTTCTTGCTGATGACATTGTTCAGCAAGGCTTTCATTCATGCCTGCACACCAGATAGTCGTCAAGATAGGCTTTTGTTTCCATCTTTACAGATGGGGAAGTCTGCAAACTCCCTGAAGTCCAATGACACTGCCTGATGGAATTTCACTATAAATTGCTTCGTATTAATGTCTGGAATGGTTTTATTGTTACGAGCGTACATTTTTCATCTTCACATATTTCCATGCTAGCAGCATAAATTTTCTTGAAGTTCTAAGGCATTGTCAAGAAAGCTTTTCAGTTTTCATGCTTGCTGGTGAGCATCTCAGAAGGTTTGCCATTGTTTTAACTTGTGCACCATGCATTTCAGGAGGAGGGAGGGACCAAGACAATAATCACAGAGGGAAGTTTGTAACTGCAAATGCCGTACAGCATGTACATCTCGAAGGAGTGTTGGACAATTCTTTTTCTTGGCAGAAAATGAGTCTGCCATCTGTACATATTTGATCTCTGTATTGCCTGTCACCATTCTGCATTTTCCCCATAGTTTTGCACCCAGTTGTAGGCTGAGGAGTACCCTTAGTCTTGGGACTTGCATTTTTGCACTGCAGCTTCGGTTCCCAAGACAGCTGTTGATGAATCCACGGTCACACTGCTCGTGCTTGTGCCTCACCAGTACATCTCCGTGCCTGTCTTGTCCTCACTGTGCGTTCTGCACTTATCTGGTGATTTCCACTGGCATTTACATTATCTCAATAAAGTCAAGTAAACGTTCTATGCCTTTGTTTTTTCTTCTTTTCTCAGACTGCCGATATTGTGCAGGCAAAGTTTTGACATGACGTTTGTGCTAAACTTTCACTTGGTAAGAACATGAGAACTTTAAGAAAGAGATCTGCATTCTTATTTACTATTCATCTTCCATACTCAAACAGAACATAGGGAATGCATGGCTGATGATTCTCAAATATTAACAAAAACAATTCGTTGAAAAAGAAAACAAAAATCTCTTTAGACTTGCAGGTCATACACACTGTTTTACACGCCGAGTAAAGAACAACAGATGACATTGGTTTTGCACATGTTTAATGAAAATACCTCTTGTCCCATCTGTATCTTCCATCAACTACCATCATTTCATGCAACTACTGCATAACACTAACCACAGAATAAATATGAAACGTTACTCCAGTCGTTTCCCATCATTCATATCCTGTACAGTATGATTCATTTATTTCTATCATCACAAACAGCCAAAGGCCCAGTGGTGAATCGGGTCTTTTCCATTTGGTCTGCAGCAGATACATCCACAACGACGAAATACAAATGCCCATTCCAGATCAACAAAGGCAGTGCACTGTGCAATATCCAACACACTTTTTTTTTACAAACCCAAGATGAAGTTGTTGCTGTCACTCCTACATGACAACACTGGCCCTAAACTTTCACAGATAAGTAGAGGTCATATTTTATCCTCACAAAATGCCTCTCGCCCATCTCAGAACATTGGACAACCAATAAAAAGGCAACAGAAAGAGCAGCCAGTTCAGTTATACTGTCCTCTAATCCCATGTATGGAGAAGCGGAATCATATCAAGCTTGCAAAGTATGAACCTCTTGCCAAGCATCTGAAATCCTGGCTGCTGGGGTGGGAGCTGGGGGTTGTAGGCCACTTGCTACAGAACACCTGCAGATGGTTTGGTCTCTCCAGCTGCCAATGCACCAAGGTGGTGAGAGCTATGGCAGTCAGCGGAGAAGGCATCACACTGGATTAGAGTCCGACGGAACACCAGAGACCTGAGCTCTACAGTAGAGTAGAAGTGGAAGGAGGCTGGTTCTGCCCATGATAAGCCCTCAGTGCACAGATCAGGACAACAGACAGGTGACTGGAGCTATGCCCAGGTGTGGCCCTCCCCCCAAGAATGTCATTAGTAAGCAAGCACATACGAAACACTGCCCTATGGTCACTTCATGCCATCTTCATCCAGTCAGGGTACACTACTGTCATAGTTATGGGATGTTCCACTTTTTCTGTCCCATGGCCACCAGAAGAGACCACTCCTCACAGTTGGTTTGGGCACTTGGTGCACTCAAACTCTTCCCAACTGCATGCAAATTAACAGGTCCAGCTGTGCTGTGTGTCTACGGAGTCTGTGACCACCTGTCTTCCAGTTGCTGGAAAAAACATGGAGGTCTTTGAAGGTACTTGAATTTGGTGTTTGCATACAAGTCAAAGGGCAGAGGGCAGAGCAGGTCACATGAAGTCCTGGACCCTGACATTTCTTCTGACAGCATTGCTGAATCCCTCTGTGAAGTGGAACCAGATGTCGGTGGCCAGCAGTGCCTGACGAGAGCTCTCTGTAGAAAAAAGACATTAAAGAAACTTGATGGAGAACAGATGACATTCAGTGGAATGGTTGCAGTCATGGGTGCCAGATTTTGAGAGTTTCATCAGAAAGAAATGCTGGTCACAATGAAGCTGATGATAAAGACTTCATTCAATAAAAGTTCCAAATTCCGTTGTTCAGAGAGCCCAACCAAGAGCTCCACAATGTTTGATTCAGCACCTGCACATTTTTAACATTGATGATATTTTTATAAAGCAGCAATATTTCTCAATAAGCATCAAATGCCAAGTTTCCATTATGAAAAGGCAAAATTATTTCTTCCCAGTTGTGTCTCACATCAGCTGACCTCAAGTCCAAACGTCTTGCTGGATGATCTTCACTGATCAGGCTACGCAGTATTGGGTCAAGTTGGTCCAATCAGGCTACGCAGTATTGGGTCAAGTTGGTCCATAAGTTCAACAGGGATCTACATCTAAATTGGTTCTTTTTCTCCATACTGATAAAGTCTTATGATGCATCCACAGCATTACCCACTGACTCATGTTTTCCTTGGAACTCCATAGTTACCTTCTTTCTTCTCAGGTTTTTCAGGTTTGTCTCGTTTGAACCGTTGGAAGAAGTCACCCATCTATGAAATAATACGATAATACTGGTAAATAGGCTCACAGTGCACACATGCTTGCACACATGCATGCACATGCATGCATGCATGCACACACACACACACACACACACACACACACACACATACACACACACACACACACATACACACACACACACAGTCACATATGTACACACCGTAGCGCACACAAAGACTAATGTATACTTTCACAATCTTCCAAAACTTACACATACGCACTACTGAAAAGATACCAATGAGCCCTTCCTATTTCCTACATCTATCTAAAGCATCAATTGTTTCTACAGCTTTGAAATTCATGAGAGAAACTAAACATGATTAAAAAGGTAAGATACTTAAATGCATGACACAAATATTCCTGAAATTTATCCCAGCAATGCACATCTCTAAGTCTTCAAATTTTCTTTACTGCAATATCAAATATGATATATAAAATCTCTCTACATATCCCCAATATCAATCCATTAGAAATAGGTGTCATCACAGTTAACTGACTCAACAACAGAAACAAGACCTGTATAGACATATGAACAGAGGGACACGAGCAGCATGCCTTGGAAACCATCAGATGCAACTGTTTAGCTTGCAAGGAGACTTACCACACTACCTAAAGGAAGAAACTAAAGTTGGTATCAAGATGGCAACAAAACCCAGCCTGTGTCAGGTTTTTGAGACTTTTATTGCAAGAATTGACTGACTGGATATTGTGTTTGTTTATAGTAATCATTCCCTAACATTACTTAAAAAAAGGATTCCCTTTGATTGACTTTGCTAGCAATTAACCCTTACCCAGAATGTCGCAGCATATGCTGTGAGGAGATGACTAAGCCAAGCCTGCTAATCACACTCACAAGATATGCTGCTAGTTTTGAAGAGGGAGGGACATGAAATATGCTTTCAAAAAACCACCCCAAAATTCAGCATTCACTTTTTTTCCTTCTAAACAATGACACGCATTTGTTCTTTGTTCAATTTTGACTACTACTGGTATTGTGTTGCTACATTTTGTAGGACAGTTAGAAGTTCTTGTGCAAGAGAAAAGGGTAGGTGTCTAGTCCTTGAAGTGTAGCTTGGGTACTACTGGTATTGTGTTGCTACATTTTGTAGGACAGTTAGAAGTTCTTGTGCAAGAGAAAAGGGTAGGTGTCTAGTCCTTGCAGTGTAGCTTGGGTAGGTGTCTAGTCCTTGCAGTGTAGCTTGGGTAGGTGTCTAGTCCTTGCAGTGTAGCTTGGGTAGGTGTCTAGTCCTTGAAGTGTAGCTTGGGTAGGTGTCTAGTCCTTGCAGTGTAGCTTGGGTAGGTGTCTAGTCCTTGCAGTGTAGCTTGGGTAGGTGTCTAGTCCTTGAAGTGTAGCTTGGGTAGGTGTCTAGTCCTTGAAGTGTAGCTTGGGTAGGTGTCTAGTCCTTGAAGTGTAGCTTGTGCAAGAGAAAAGGGTAGGTGTCTAGTCCTTGCAGTGTAGCTTGTGCAAGAGAAAAGGGTAGGTGTCTAGTCCTTGCAGTGTAGCTTGGGTAGGTGTCTAGTCCTTGCAGTGTAGCTTGGGTAGGTGTCTAGTCCTTGAAGTGTAGCTTGGGTAGGTGTCTAGTCCTTGAAGTGTAGCTTGTGCAAGAGAAAAGGGTAGGTGTCTAGTCCTTGCAGTGTAGCTTGGGTAGGTGTCTAGTCCTTGAAGTGTAGCTTGGGTAGGTGTCTAGTCCTTGAAGTGTAGCTTGTGCAAGAGAAAAGGGTAGGTGTCTAGTCCTTGCAGTGTAGCTTGGGCAGCACTGGCAAACCAAACAGTCCCAATTTTGACACCAGGGTAAGGGTTAAATAGCATGGGCAAAGCTCCTTGCATTACTAACCCTATGACACCAGGGTAAGGGTTAAATAGCATGGGCAAAGCTCCTCGCATTACTAACCCTATGACACCAGGGTAAGGGTTAAATAGCATGGGCAAAGCTCCTCGCATTACTAACCCTTAGTTCCTTCATCACAGGTTTGGGGGCAGCTTTCTCCTTCCCCTTGTCGGACACTGAGGCTTTGCTTTCTCCAGGTGTAGCGGTGGTCCTGGCAATGAAAGGCAACATCTTACATCACACAACAAAACTTATCACACATGACAAGTCTAAAGCATTTCGGCCAATACTTCATCATTTTGATGTCAGGATTCAACTGTGTACCATAGATGTAAAGTATTGTCACTATCTTTTGAGCATAAAAAAAATGTCAACCATATTTAAACAATTTATATGTCAAAAGTATCAGGGATAAAATACCCCCACCCCCACCCCCCAATTTGATATAAAAGTATAAAAGGATGATGATGAGGATGAGGATGAAGATGAAGATGATGATGATGATGATGATGATGATGATGATTTTTTAAAATTAATATTCAAGATGTGCCCATCCCGACAGAGCCAGCTCCAGGCGCATGCACACTTTAGTGTTAAAAAGGAACATTGTAAACATGAGACAGGAATTTGGCTATTTCTAGAATGTTTCCCTAGAACCTGAGAGGTGATGAAAACTTGTTGCTCATGTCGACCAACTGCAAATATTAAAATATGTTTGAGATGACAACTTTGTCTGTCTGATCCCAATAAATGTTTCCTCAAAAATGGGGCTGATGGTGATTGGGAGGATATTTTGAGTGGCTGTGAGGAGAATCGGTGAGTGAGGGGTAGGTGTTGATTTTTTTGCTTGATTGGTAGGTGCCTGCAGTGATGTCTCTTATGCTTGGAATCGGGTTGGATGGCTGAACTACTGAAGCAGGTCCCAAAAGTCCAGTGGCCAGGGGTTCTAGCTGATGAAGGGTCATCGAGTGGTTCCATGTGAAGCTTATGCTTTTTTCTTCTCAATTTCATTTTGACAGTGGAACACTAATCTGTCAGGAAATTATAAACCCATCAAGGTCACTTACACTGTTTTCTCAGGACCAGAATAGAGGTCGCTTCGCCTCATCTTCTCCAGCTCAATCTGTAAGAAGAATGTGTGTAAGCAAGCAATACATGCTAAAATCAACCAAATAAACCAAAAAACCCACAGTGATGGAACATTTTCTTATTAAAATCATGTCGTGGATAAAACTTTTAGAGCCTCTACTTTTACTTCTAAAAACTCTGAAATCTGGCTAAAGACAACACCATGAACTTATTAAATTGAAGTTGAATTCACCATGAAGCACACACTTGTGGGAATTTCATCAAATAATATCATGGAAAACATATGCAGTTAAATTCAATGAGTCAAGGAGTGTCAAATTCAAACAGAAGCAGTCCAACTCTTCAAAACACACCTCTCGCGCGATGAGTTGCCTGGCCGCATAGGTAAGCTGCCGCCTTTGCTTCTGGCCTGAAAAACGCACCAGCTCCTCTATGTTTCTGCAAGGAATCCAGTGAAGCAACACAGTGAAGCAACAAAATCCTGCCTTCTCAGGCACTTCAAAATTGATCCAAATTCATGTATGCATGCACACATGCACTTGTATGAATGCACACACACACAAACACAGACACACACACACACATACACACACACACTCACATACACACACACATATACAAACACACATACACAGACACACACACTCACATACACACACTCACACACACACACACACACACACACACACACGTGCATACAAACACACACACACTCACACACACACTCACACACACACACACACACACTCACACATGCACACAAACACACAACACACACACACACACACTCACACATGCACACAAACACACAACATATACACACAAGCACACACACACATGTGCACACACACACGCGCGCACACACACACACACTCACACACGCACACAAACACACACACAGTCACATGTACACAAACACACAAACACACACACAAACACACACACTCACACACACACACACACATACACACCCACACGCACACACGCACGCATGCACGCATGCACACACACACACACACACACACACACACACACACTCTCTCACTCACACAAACACACACAAACACACACACACTCACACACACAAACAAGCACACACACACACACACACATACACACACACAAGCTCACACACACACACACACACACACACACACACACACACACACAAGCACACAAACACACACACACACACACGCATGCACCTACTCACACGCACGCACACACACACACACACACACACTCACATACACAAACACTCACTCATACACACACACACACACATACACACACACACACTCACATACACAAACACTCACTCATACACACACACTTACACATACACACACACACACACACACACACACACACACACACACACACACATCTTCCCTCCACTTTAATTAGCACAATTAGCAAATTCTTCTTGTTTTCCTAGTCTAGGGGTATCATACGTGGAGGGGGTCGAACTAATTCACTCACTCACACTCTCACTGTTCACATAACATGGCACAGTGTTCAATAATGATTTTCTTTAATGAACTAGATCATGACTATAGAATAATATAAAAGCAAATGGATCAAACCAATCACACAACCTGGTCAGTCTACATAATCTTAGACTGAACATAGAGGAATGCTTCCTCTAAACCAACTACTTGACTATAGATAATAATGTCACGGTAGATGAGTTATATCAGTCTCTTATCCTTGTCAGTCTACTCTCAGACTGAACATAGAGGAATGCTTCCTCTGAATAAACAACAGACTGGATTTCAGACAGTACTTACGAGCGAGTCTTTCCACGCCGACGTGTGACGCTAATTCAGAAGCGCGTCACAGATGAAATTTCGTGCACATAATTCTGGTCGCTCAGACCATCACACATAATCTCTCTCACAAGGCTACTCCTTAGAGAGAGATTAGAAAGGCCATAAAACGTGTTGTGTATTCCACACACAACACGACACAGCTCCACCGCTTGTGTGGAGATAAACCCACAGGCAAAAGAAACGCAATAAATTCATTTGCGCACGACACGCTGGCTGACCTTGAATACAATAAGAAGATGTTATCATCATATTCAGCATGTGCTTCTCTTGCTTGCTAGCATGTTCAATAATGTGCTAGTGGGGGTCTAGGCGGTGAACATAGGGGGTCTTCTCAAGGGTCCGTGACCTCCGTGGGGAGCACACACTGCATGTGCAGAAGCTGGATATGCTGCGCATACTGTTCAATGCATCAGTCTGGCCATTACATGCTCACAAACACCCCAGCGCTAGCGCTTTTTCTTCACAGTAGTAATGCCGAGGTTGTCAGAAGAACATCGTCAATAAGCCATTGGGCATCTTGATGCTGGTGACACGTAGCTGCAGGTTGCAACTGCATTTGGTGTGCATGTCACAACAATTCATCGTCTTCGGCACCGTTTCCTTGCCACCAACACCACACGTGACCTACCCAGGAGCGGCAGACCAAGGGTTACAACAGCAGCTCAAGATCGCCTATTGAGCCGCCGGCACCATTGTGACCCGCATGAAACTGCCGCCAATTCAGCCAGAAACACTCCTGGTGTGCACGGGAGGCCAATAAGTGAAAGAACAGTACGCAGAAGACTGACTGCTGCAAACCTGGAGAACCGCATTCCAGCACGGTGTCCTCTCCTCACTCTTCAGCATCGCCGCAACCGTCTGGCCTGGGCTCAGAATCACATCAACTGGCGTCTTCAGAACTGGAGTAATGTCCTTTTCACTGACGAGAACCAGTTTTGCGTGGACAACGTCGATGGCCGTGTCAAGATCTGGAGAAGACCCGGAGAACGCTTTGCTGATGCCAACATTGAACATCACGACCGATGGGGAGGTGCAAGCATCATGGTGTGGGGCGCCATTGGTCTGAATCAGCGAGTTGGCCCTATAATCTTTCAGAATGTGGGTCATGGTCGTGGAAATGGTGTCAATGCTGCCCGGTACATCGCCCAGGTTCTCCAGCCCCATGTGGTGCCATTTTTTCAGAGGCACCAAAACTTCCTGTTCCAGCAGGATAATGCCCATCCTCACACAGCACGTGTTACCCAGGCATTCCTGCATCAGAACAACATCAACCTTCTGCCTCATCCCGCCAGATCACCTGACTTAAACCCAATAGAACACTTTTGGGATGCTCTCCAGAGAAGAATGAATGCCCTCGTGCCCAGACCTCGTACACAGGCGGACTTGCGTGCAGCCGTTGCCAGAGTGTGGCCCCAGGTCCCCCAAAGGCACAGGCAGACCAACAACCTGGTAAGCTCCATGCACCAGAGATGCAGGGCGGTGATTAATGCCCATGGTGGTTCAACACGCTATTGACTTTCCAAGTGCATTTGACTCAAATTGGTTCATGGTACCGACTCATTCTTTTCGATTTTCTAAACTGTAATGTTAACCAATGTATCGAATGAATTTGTTTTGATTTGTGCTACTGTTTGTTACATGAAATTGGCCTTAAATGCCTCAAACCCTTCTGTTTTGATTGTGTTTCTTTTGCCTGTGAGTACAGATTTGCACGCTTGACACAGCCCAACGTTACGCGTAGACTGAGGGAATGTTCTCCATTCGACGAATACTGGTCTAGGACTTCAGGGAAGATTGTTCTTTCTCCGGGAGAGGAGTTCTTCTCTTCACATACCGCCTTCCGGTGGTTGGGGAGAAAGTCTTGCAGGTTTTCTTTAACAGGTTCTTACTGCACCACGGAACGTCGACTTTTCTGACGTCTGTTAGCCAATCTGGCTGCTCGCCCACTCATGGGTTTACTGTCCTTAGTACAGGATTCTTGATGGAGATTCTTTAACGTGTTTCCACATCAAACACGGAGTGGCTTCCTTACTTAGACACTCACGTCTCTACGGCCTGCGGGCTCAGCGCACACTGAAAGATTTCGCTCGCACACTGACTAAACAATGACAACAAAGCACACACGTGATCAGCCCTTAGCCAATCAGATCATCAGGAATGGCGTGGCTGCCTTCGCAACAGCTTTAGCGGTCGCGCCAACTTTGGAATTTCAAACCAACTCAGACATAACCCAGACTCATAGTTCACGAAAGGTTAGGCTGGTAATTCCTGTCAGACATTGTATTTTAAACAGGACAGAAAAGTAGGACACCAATCGTCACGTACGCGTCTACCTCGCCCTGCTAACGGCTTTAACTGCTCACCGCCAACTCGCGTTTTCAAAAACGCATAGAGAATATAACACAAAATAGACATTTCACACATTAGAATTATAATTCAGGGGTAGGTCCGTAACACACACACACACAAACACACACATACACACACACACACACACACACACACACACACACACACACTCACATACACTCACTCATACACACACACACACACTCACACACACTACTCACGGTTCCAGCAGGTAGGTGTACTGGCCGTCCTGGCCTCGGTCCTGTATGTAGGTCAGGTTGTAGGAGATCATGGTGTGCACCAGGCAGGCCAGGCTTTCCTTCTCGCGTGCACTGTACAGCTGTGTGTTCACCTGCAACAACAGGCAAAGGTGTGCTTTCCTTCTCGCGTGCACTGTACAGCTGTGTGTTCACCTGCAACAACAGGCAAAGGTGTGCTTTCCTTCTCGCGTGCACTGTACAGCTGTGTGTTCACCTGCAACAACAGGCAAAGGTGTGCTTTCCTTCTCGCGTGCACTGTACAGCTGTGTGTTCACCTGCAACAACAGGCAAAGGTGTGCTTTCCTTCTCGCGTGCACTGTACAGCTGTGTGTTCACCTGCAACAACAGGCAAAGGTGTGCTTTCCTTCTCGCGTGCACTGTACAGCTGTGTGTTCACCTGCAACAACAGGCAAAGGTGTGCTTTCCTTCTCGCGTGCACTGTACAGCTGTGTGTTCACCTGCAACAACAGGCAAAGGTGTGCTTTCCTTCTCGCGTGAACTGTACAGCTGTGTGTTCACCTGCAACAACAGGCAAAGGTGTGCTTTCCTTCTCGCGTGCACTGTACAGCTGTGTGTTCACCTGCAACAACAGGCAAAGGTGTGCTTTCCTTCTCGCGTGCACTGTACAGCTGTGTGTTCACCTGCAACAACAGGCAAAGGTGTGCTTTCCTTCTCGCGTGCACTGTACAGCTGTGTGTTCACCTGCAACAACAGGCAAAGGTGTGCTTTCCTTCTCGCGTGCACTGTACAGCTGTGTGTTCACCTGCAACAACAGGCAAAGGTGTGCTTTCCTTCTCGCGTGCACTGTACAGCTGTGTGTTCACCTGCAACAACAGGCAAAGGTGTGCTTTCCTTCTCGCGTGCACTGTACAGCTGTGTGTTCACCTGCAACAACAGGCAAAGGTGTGCTTTCCTTCTCGCGTGCACTGTACAGCTGTGTGTTCACCTGCAACAACAGGCAAAGGTGTGCTTTTATACAGTGACTTTTCACTCACTTCTGGGTCTCAAACCCTTTTACTCTTTACTCCCTGATCACAGGGCTGCTTTACCATTCCTTCATTAATGCAAGCATGCACACGTGTTCACCTGTATATTCAGACATTCTCAGGGATTCATACATGTACACCTGCATATGCATGCACATGCACACGCACGCATTCACACACCACACTCACACACACACACAAACACACACTCACAAACACATACACACACATAAACACACACACACTCACTCACACACACACACACACAGTCACAAAAACACACACACACATATACACACTCACACACACATGAATACACACATGGATACACACATGAATACACACATGAACACACACACACACATACACACACACATACACACACACATGCACAAACTGGTACATGTGAAAGTACATATTCTTAAATGTATACAACTTTTTTGGTTGATGATCACATTTTTCTCATTCTTTATTGTTTTCTCTTTTTTCAATAAATATCTTTATATTTGTATGAGGTAAAAATCACCAAAAAGTAGCAACAACTAATTCTGTGGTGCACGGTGACACATACATTTACCTCCAGACACACACAGGGCTGCACAAAAAAACCCACTTGTAGACTTTATAATCATAAAATATATTTAGACTTCATGATCATAAAACATATGCAGACTTCATGAAGTCTTACAGAGACCATCAGGGGGAAATATATATGATATTTTCCTGGGTTTGTACTTTTCAGTAGGTGGGTGGGAGGGTGGGTGGGGTGTGGGGGGTGGGTGTGTGTGTGTGTGTGGGGGGGTGTTTGTGTATGGTTCTTCCAGTCCACACCAGCACCAAAGGCCACTGAAAGGTATGCCAATTCACAGATACATTTCCAGAAGAGATGGGCCAGAGAGTCAAAGACAGGCTCATCCACTGCAAGGAGGAGCATGGGGCTGCTGCCTTTCCTGCTTTCCAACCACATCTCCATTCTTCACACAGCAACTGTTGCAGCCTGGCCACGACCTACAGAGCAAGGCCTGCAGCTAAAGAGCCTCTGTACGTCCTCCACCAGATCAGTCAAACTCAACTCCACCCAGACACAGCATTCAGCACACACAGGGCGGGCAGGGCGGCTTACAGGGCGGAGGGTGGGTTGGATGATGTCCATCAGAGGTGGCAGCACCTCCGTCACCATGGAGACTTCCTGGACATGGTTGCGGACACGTGGTGCCATGTCTGCCATCAGTGTGCCCACCAGGTTCTGTGACCGCGTCAGCTTCTGCCGGTACTGGGGAGGTTGTCAGACAGTAAGTAAGTAAAGAAGTCAATCATGTTTTGTGACCAGTTTTGAAACAACATCAGTTTTGATTCTGGACAAACACAAG
>JAWQFJ010016633.1:0-15409 GCA_034096865.1 Theodoxus fluviatilis | reverse complement strand
AGAAAGCTATTGATACCATCAGGTCCTGTTGTTTTAGAGTTGAGTTTTTCAATAAATCTGCCAACTTCATGAACAGCAAGAAGAGGAATCTCAAATTCCAATGAAGACAATAGTCTCTCTTGGCAGAATTCTTGGAGATATGCTGTTTCAGATTGAAAATTATGGTTGCTATCGCGAGGGAATAACTTTTCAGCCACAGAAAGGAAGTGATTATTGCAGTCATTAACATCATCGGATGGGTATGATGAGTGAGCTTTAGCTCCGTTTCGTTTGGTAAAGGTATTTATGGCGTTCCATACTGAGGGGATGTTTTTGTTATCAGTTAAAAGTTTCTGAAAATATTCTTTCTTTGCTTACCTCACTAAGCTTTTAACTGCATTTCTTTGTTTTTGTATGCAACGAAATCATTGCTTTCCCTGTGTTTATCTCTGAGGGACATTGCTTGCATTACTTCCTTGGTTAACCATAGTGGCAGCGTTGGATGACGCACGCATTTTCTTCTGATCGGAACGTGTTTGTTAATTACTCCTAGAAATATGTTGTACCAAAGCTGAAGTGCACAGTTTGGATCGGTGTGATATTGGACTTCATGGAAGAGTGTCTTTTGGAGGTCAGAACAAAAGGTTTTGGCATCAAAGATTTTGAACGAACTATAGGTCAGATATGAATGATCGCGTTTTTTGCTTTTGGAGAGTTTAGCGTGCAAGGAGCAGATGATTGGAAAATGATCACTAATGCCCATTCTTGGCACCCAAGTGCTTTGCACCAGATGGATGTTGGTGGTGTATATGTGATCAATAAGAGTCGATGTTGACTGAGAACCAATTGCTTGAGTCCAAAGAGCAGGATAGTTGAATTCCATGCACGAGAGAGAGAGAGAGAGAGAGAGAGAGAGAGAGAGAGAGAGAGAGAGAGAGAGAGAGAGAGAGAGAGAGAGAGAGAGAGACGTCAAGCTCGCTCAGTCTAGTACACTAGAGATTTCGCCTACTGGCGAAGCATCTCCAGCACCGTTGACATCACGTCATAGAAGGTCTTCGGCCAATTTATGCAAATGAAGGTCACACGAGAGGCTTGTGGGATAGCCGATGTGCTCCCTGACATACGCCGTTAAACTAGTTCTAAGACTATTTCGCACAAAAACTCTTAACTTACTCTTGTTGAGACAACAAACAAGCGTTGAATCGATACAATAAAATGTTTGTGTTGAAATGGAAACAAGTTTTGACATCTGAATGATTTCTGTAACAAGTGGAGAGAAAAATACTGACTCGGGTTTACAGAATGAAGCTCGCTAGCCCACAACGATGAAAGTATCCATCAGAAACCCCATTCCAGCCAGGAAGACGGCGTAATTATCAACAGCAGTCTGTACACTCCAATTCACATGGTAGACCTCAATACAGGAGACCACACTCTCAGTTCATTTATGGTAGCAGGTATCCAAAGTACTATTGTTTACACAGTCAGATTTACAGGCAGGCGAGAAGCATTGTTATTCTTTGTCAGACGAGTACACGCAGCATACCAGAGGCTTAGCAACCACCCAGCTCGCTCGCACAGGCCTTGGAGGTGATAGGTCAGCGTGGCTGGCCAGGTCAGTCTTGTTCTTGCTAGCCAGCACTACAACCGTACTGGTCTAGCGGCGAAATGGCGGTCACTGCTGACAGAAAGTTGTGTCCGGAACCTTACCCAAGTCACCTCCTCCTTTCTCCTCCCCCTTTTCACGCGATAACGCTCTGCCTACAGAACACTGCTGGTCAGAGAAACCGCGGAGAGCAGAGAGAGAGAATTGAGAAAACTCACATTTGTCGAGAACAGTGTCCGGCCTTGCTTCTACAGCCAGTAATCCACAGCAGCTGTCGGCGGAGTGGGCAGCGCTTGCAAGCAACCCAGGTACCCATTTAGCGTAGCCAGGACTGCCTCCCACCCCTATTGCCATTCGTAGTAGAATCGTCCAAGGCTGGACAGCAAGGCGAACAACGGCAGAGGCGAACGGGCGCGTGTTTTGCTGCGCGATAGACAGAGATCAGGTAGGTATACTGGAGCGCTTGCCTGCGTGTCCCGTTTGCAGGCAGATAAGCGGAACACACGAGGAAAATGTCACTCTCATCCTGATCTGACCCAGCTCTTCCCAGCGATGTCTTCTCCCGCCTCTGCTCCACACGTTGTCGCCTGAATCTTTGACATTGGATGTCACGGGTCAGGTCCTACTCGTACTTAACCGAGAGAAAATAACATATCCAATCAAGAGAATACAAACAATGTACGGAAATGAAGTAACAATCACAGTTTATTATACACTCAATTATTTAACCCGTTCTCTCACAATGCAGGATCAAACAATCCACACACTCACACACCCAGGAAAGCAGGAAATAGCACCTAGTCTCTCCTGTAACAACGCACCAAAAATATAGGTCGTGAAGTAACCAGAACAAGTTTCAATCACAACCAATTGCGCTACAAACCCGGTATGGCAAGAACACAATAGAAATATTTTCTCATGTAATTTCCCAACACAGAACGCTAAATTAGAAACATGGGAAGATCAACAAGTATCTCTTCAATTCAGAACAAGAACTCAGGCTACAAAGGAATGTAAGTACAAAATGACTCTTCCAACTCAAGAACAATAACTCTAACAGACCAAAATGTAGGGACAAGAATGACCGTTTCAATCAAGAACAATAACTCTTAACGCAAAGAAACGTAGGAACAAAATCACCCAGTGCCCTACAATGAAAATGGCAGCTTTTCAATCAAGAACAATACACTAACGCAAAGGAATGTAGGAACAAAAATCACCCTGAGCCCCACAATGCCTGTAATACTGAACTGTTTGGGAATCAAACTCCCCTAGCAATTATCATTAAACCCTCACAAACTCCACCATACAAATATAAGACAGAAATATATTTTCTCTTCGATCGTTTGGCAAAGTTGCACAAATCTGGCAATGCAGGAACAAAACGGAATTTAACTTCCCCTGCAATTACTCACAATACACCAGACTATTATGATCAACAACCGTTAACGACAGAACAACAAAATTCTCAGTGATACAACGAAGGAGTTTAGACCAACACTATCGATTCGACTTCATTTTTGTACTCACTGGAGAGAAACCAGTCGATGGACACACATCAGTCAGGTAAAAGAAACAACGTTGATCGAGATTCTCGCCTAGAAAATCCCCACTGTGGGCCACACAGCGTCACCAGCCTCTCAAGAGCAGAGAGAGAAGGTTACCGAAACCACCGCCTAGACTCGTTCTCTCCGTCCCTCTGTCCCGTTTTCCTCTCCGGGCCAGTCTTTTTCTCCACCTTTATCTAAGTGCTCCTCGTGAGCTCTCCTCGACCCACGCTATCAGCTTGCAGGGACAAAACTATTTTAGTCCCTGACAACACCATACGTTCGTGCTCGCTGTGAACTCTTCTCAAGCTAGTCAGTTGCTTTACAGACTGTTCACCTTTTGACCGAAGCTCAAATCTTTGTTAAGGTCCGTCATCTACAGCACGGCTTGAAGGAGAACACAACCCACTCGCCAGCTCGTCAAAAATTCGACGCGTGACATTGGAGATGCGTGCAAAACGGCTTAATTCTCATTTCAATCACTTGGGCGAATGCGGGTGGGTCAAATTATTCAGGTCAGCAGAGTTGTGACACCTGTCAAAAGTCCTTCGCTGCATTGCCTGATCGGCTTAGCACGCATGAGAATCCTTTTTGTTTTCTTCTCATCCGAAGAAAACGTCACAAAAGTTGTTGTTTTTGTCTGACCGCCGCACTACATACATCCGCCTTCTACTGTCATCGTTGGGGGTAAGAATAGACCCACCGCGTCTCCCTGTGCGCTTCGTAAGAAGCAAAAATGAGGGAAATCGAGACCTGACTTGCTCTTACTATAACCAGTGTTTTTCGTGATCAATGACTTTATATAGTATCAAAAGGCTGATAGCCCGTAAACATCCATTCATTCATTTGTATAATAATTAATTAATCAATTCATTTATTAATTCATTAATTCATTCATCATTCCTGCCTGACGTCGAATTAGAAAAATGGCCACGCTGTCATTCACTGGACGTAACATGGAAGGCATGCATTATTGCAAACCCAGTTTACGCAGTTTCGGTTGAAGAGGTTTGTTTATCTGCCGCCAGCTTGTTGTGAAGGAATTTCGAGCCAAAATATGGATGAATGCTGTGTAAATCTGAAAAGGGAAAGAAAGCGTTCGCATATCATCGTCTAGGAGAGATACATTTTGAAGGACATAAAGACACGCAAAATTGAATTCGTTGACTGTTTCCTTATGCTGCAGTCACTGTTGGTCGACGTAAAACAGGAAGGCTTTGCTTGTTGTTTGTTTACACTGCATTGTCAACTATAGCACAACCTTTGAAACGGAAACACAATCCGATAACAGAAGAAATATTTCTTAAATACCTGCTTTAAAATTCCCCTTCTCCCATCCATTACATGCAGTGCAAAAAAAAAAAAGCGTTCCTTTCATGGTGGTCAACAGTGAATATATCCCAGTTTAATATTAGCAGCACAAGACTAGAACAGAGAATTCTCAGTTTTGACAACTAAAACATGCAACATGTGCACACACACACAAAACACACACACAAAAACAGCCCATAAAATCACCTTCTCGGCTTCTGGGTTTCTGGAGTCATCTGGTCGTTGAAACCGTACGTTGGTTGTGCACAAGTCTGAAACACAAGACAAATAACTTCATAATTATGTAGCCAATGCAACAATTACCTTCTTTTTTTTCATTGTACCCCAGCCCTGGTCAAGCAGCGAAATATTATCCACAAAAAAGCAAAGTCAAAGAAAAATGTGACGTGCTTCAGCTTTTTTTCCGACGAACAATCATTCTTACCGCTTTTTGTCTGCCATTTTGGAACTAAAGGGACTGGTGGTTTTGCGCAGGTCCGACTAAAGTCGCTGGAGTGACGTCATCGAGCTGAACTAAAGCATCTTTCAGACAACTTTAGTCGGACTCTAGATCCTTTAGTTCTCGCTGAAAGACGCCCTCTGTGTCACGAACGCGGCGGTCGGGGCGCTGAGTGTGATGCACGTTCTGAGTGACAGTTTTGATTATGTTGGTTAAACCTGTGTTTTTGCGTGCCCCACGAGTTCTTTGAGGCGGAGTGGCGGGGTTTTGCAATAAATGCAGTGGGGTTTTGACGGTTAGGGGCTCCCGTTCACTTGGTGTCGAACAGGCTGCGAGGTTGCTGTCGGGGAGCGGGGCGATGAGCTTGGGCTCTGTGTGGTCGGGGAATCAAAGATTATAGGTTACACAAAGATAGCTCATGCCGAGCTTTTGCTCTTCAAAGTTACAAGACGCTGCACCTAGCCAAAGATTATAGGTTACACAAAGATAGCTCATGCCGAGCTTTTGCTCTTCAAAGTTACAAGATGCTGCACCTAGCGGCGAGAGTAGGGGTGAATCAAGGAAAGTGTACTCACACCGCTTAGTGACAAGACGGCGAAGAAAGCTGCCTGCTGATTGGAGGATTCTATTCAGAGAACCAATCAGAGGACTGCTTTCGTGTAGATATTGCGTAGATGTCTACGCTTTAGACAACTCAATGGCGGCAGCTCTCTCCAGTTCGCGCAGAAAAAGCTATATTTTGAGATACTAGAAACCCATCCGAAGAAAATGTAAGCCATGAACAGCATTAATTTATCATTGCTGTATGTTGAATGCATCAAAAGGTATTGAAAGGTCCTACCTTTTAACAATCGAAATGCAGGTCACAGGGCAACGCTTGATCGTAAATCTAATTCTTTGCGGAAGCGGCAACTGAATTCACTTAATCGAATGATTTTCTGGCCGCAAATCACCTTCTTGACAGGTATGTATTGCTTTGCATTTCCAAAAGATATTCCACAGGGGTGTATACGTTGATAAACAAGCTTGCATTCTTAGATAATAATGAAAAATAGATCGTTCCCATTCAAACCCATACCATGTAGATCTAGGTCGAGTTGGATTTCACAACGCCTGCTACAAAAAAAAAGCCAAAACACCCCCATTATTGCAGCAAATCATTTTATTACACATTACACAGTAAATTTATTCACAAACATGATCGGAACGCATCAGAAACCGTCGATAAACAGGAAGTTTTACATGTCGCTAAGAGGTGTGATTACCTTTCCTTGATTCACCAATAGCTCTAGCCGCTTGGGGCACAACGTATCTCGATCCTCACAACAATGAGCTAATGAACTATCTTTGTGTAACCTATAATCTTTGGGGGAATAGAGCGGTGCGAAGAGCTTGGGCTCTGTGTGACGGTGCTACGGACATGTGAGTAGACCGGGTGATTGTGTTCTGTGGTTCCGCGGTGTTTTTGCGGATTTAGACAGTAAGTGTTGCTGTTGTACAACCTGCTGTGCGGACTGCTATGTATGCAGTGTAAGATTGTTCTGGCCTGTGAGTGGCCTGGTTTTGTGTATGCAGTGTAAGATGGGTCTGGCCTGTGAGTGGCCTGGTTTGGTTATTAGATATTGCTGTTGTGTACCTTACCGGGTTGATTGCTTATTATGCCGTGTAAGAGTTTCCGGCGGGAGGGTTATATGTATGCCGGGTAAGAGTTTCCGGCGACGTTTATAGACAAGTAGAAACAAAGTGCTGTTGTTGCAATCGACGGACCTGCCTTCTGCCGTGTCTGCAATGTATTATTGACTTGCCATGTTGAACTTTGCGAGCGTGGTGTTGTGTAAAACTATTATCTCATTCTGAAATACAAAGTTTCTTCAGTTTTTAAAGTTCCCTACTCGTGTCGAGTTATATTTTCACCTGCTTAGACCTCGGGCAATCCGGGTCGTAACACTCTGCACCAATGAATGAATTCCAAAAGTGATTCGTATGCAAATGGGTGGCAATTGAGGTATTTATGGCGCGAATTAAATCGGATATGTATTCATCGTTTTCTATTAATACTATCGTTTACAACTCACGGAGTGCAGGTTGCCATGTATGGGATAGTTGATAAGGGTAAACACTATGCATATATTCAATACTACAAACAATACATGATACATTAGATGAATAAACTCTAAAATTCGATGTGCCCTCAAGCACTGGAATAGAAGTCGGAAGTCAGACGCTAAAGCGAGTATGTGCGAATAACATGCATCTCTAAGGCAGTAACAGAGCTTGAGCGCAACGCGCCTTCTCACGTATCTCTGCAGTTACAATCCATGCACACTAGAATGTGAATGGGTGATAGTACGTTTAACTACAGCGATCTGGACAAATCGCTCCTATTCTCACCCTCTTACACAAATATAAGACAGAAATATATTTTCTCTTCAATCGTTTGGCAAAGTTGCACAAATCTGGCAATGCAGGAACAAAACGGAATTTAACTTCCCCGGCAATTACTCACAATACGCCAGACTATTATGATCAACAACCGTTAACGACAGAACAACAAAATTCTCAGTGATACAACGAAGGAGATTAGACCAACACTACCGACTCGACTTCATTTTTGTACTCACTGGAGAGGAACCATTCGATGGACACACATCAGTCAGGTAAAAGAAACAACGTTGGTCGAGATTCTCGCCTAGAAAATCCCCACTGTGGGCCACACAGCGTCACCAGCCTCTCAAGAGCAGAGAGAGAAGGTTACCGAAACCACCGCCTAGACTCGTTCTCTCCGTCCCTCTGTCCCGTTTTCCTCTCCGGGCCAGTCTTTTTCTCCACCTTTATCTAAGTGCTCCTCGTGAGCTCTCCTCGACCCACGCTACCAACTTGCAGGGACAAAACTATTTTAGTCCCTGACAACACCATACGTTCGTGCTCGCTGTGAACTCTTCTCAAGCTAGTCAGTTGCTTTACAGACTGTTCACCTTTTGACCGAAGCTCAAATCTTTGTTAAGGTCCGTCATCTACAGCACGGCTTGAAGGAGAACACAACTCACTCGCCAGCTCGTCAAAAATTCGACGCGTGACATTGGAGATGTGTGTAAAACGGCTTGATTCTCATTTCAGTCACTTAATTGGGCGAATGCGGGTGGGTCAAATTATTCAGGTCAGCAGAGTTGTGACACCTGTCAAGTCCTTCGCTGCATTGCCTGATCGGCTTAGCACGCATGAGAATCCTTTTTGTTTTCTTCTCATCCGAAGAAAACGTCACAAATGTTGTTGTTTTTGTCTGACCGCCGCACTACATACATCCGCCTTCTACTGTCATCGTTGGGGGTAAGAATAGACCCACCGCGTCTCCCTGTGCGCTTCGTAAGAAGCAAAAATGAGGGCAATCGAGACCTGACTTGCTCTTACTATAACCAGTGTTTTTCGTGATCAATGACTTTATATAGTATCAAAAGGCTGATAGCCCGTAAACATCCATTCATTCATTTGTATAATAATTAATTAATCGATTCATTTATTAATTCATTAATTCATTCATCATTCCTGACGTCGAATTAGAAAAATGTCCACGCTGTCATTCACTGGACGAAACATGGAAGGCATGCATTATTGAAAACCCAGTTTACGCAGTTTTGGTTGATGAGGTTTGTTTATCTGCCGCCAGCCTGTTGTGAAGGAAACTCGAGCCAAAATATCGATGAATGCTGTGTAAATCTGAAAAGGGAAAGAAAGCGATCGATATCAGCGTCTAGGAGAGATACATTTTGAAGGACATAAAGACACGCAAAATTGAATTCGTTGACTGTTTCCTTATGCTGCAGGCAGAATACATTTGCCAGCATACTGTAGAAAGCGAGTACCCGGGCGAATATTACACACAATTTCGACCCAAGAATACGTGCTTTTGGAAATACACAGAATCAACGGATCCTTTCAACTACATCGTCAACGTAGTTTTTCAATAGTCATCGTCGTTGTCGTATTCGCCATAGTAGGCACGTTTGTCCTGTTGGGTATAGCCCATGTGCACCGGAGGTTGGAAATGTGTAAATGTTAACAATGATGATAGATTTTTACAATGAAGCGTACACATAAACGTGTGTCCATGAGCACTTTGTAAATAAAATACATGATAATGAAGAAGTCCTGGAAGGCTGGCGTGAAGAAATCTGTAATCCCCTTCCGCCTCTACTTTGCTGAGGCTTCCTGTAGTCCTCCAAGGGCCCGCTGTGTCTCCAACAGTCTTTTGCGCACGAGGCGATTTCACAATCCACACGGACGCTGTCCACGCGACAAAAATATCTCCCAACCGCAGATCGAGCACTACTGACGCCCTTGCTCCACTGCTGCGAACTGCGATTGGCTGGGCTGCCACAGTGACGCACGCTGAGGGAGTCTGTGTGGCAACGTGTGCAATCGCTTCGTGTACCACCCGCTTGGCACACCTGGAAAGAGGCGAGTAACTAGGGCAGTCGGTGCTTGCTTTCTGTTCTACCCAGCTCTTGTCTTTTCAGGTCAATGGCCTTATCTAGACTACGAAGGTGGGTAGGCCGTCAAACACCGTTGATCTTCAAAATCTTTATATACATAGTTTGGACAGAGCAGTGATCCTTTGTGCAATTAAATGACCATAACTTGCGCCCCTGCAGGAAAGCCCATATATTACATTTTCGATGCTGCGTTTTCTTATCTCAGCGCAGCAGGGGGAAGGGGTTGTGTGGGTGAATGGGTGGGGAAGTTATGGCATGCAACAAGCGGAGCACAGCGAATTTAATGAAGACACAGACTGTTCATGCTTAATCCCGTTGTATAGGAAGCGATTCTACACATTCCACAATGTCGCTCTCCACATTATGCCTCGTGTACAGTGCTAATCGCTTGCCACACGTGCAGCAATCGACGCTGCCAAGCCGCACAGCGAGTGCGGAGTGTAATAGAAACTGTCATATTTTGCGTCGCGTCGACCGTCAGCCACAAGCATTTCCCAATCACAAACTGCCTCTGGATCCACGCAATTTTCATACGGTGGCATATCGTGAATGCGATGACAGCTAAACACGCAGATGTAATGAGAAAAATCTCACAATATCTCATGTATATGTAACCAAGAGAAAATCCTTCCCTACTGAATTATTTGCTCTCATTTTTATCAATCTCTTGCAATGTAACTTATTCTCTCTCTCTCTCTGTTTCTCTCTCTCTCTCTCTCTGTCTCTCTGTCTCTCTCTCTCTCTTACCACATTTGAATATTTTGCCTCAAGGGCTGAATTTAAGAAAGGCAATACTGCCTAATTCACTACCCTTGTAAAATAAAGTTCGTTCGTTCGTTCTCTCTCTCTCTCTCTCTCTCTCTCTCTCTCTCTCTCTCTCTCTCTCTCTCTCTCTCTTCCCCTCCCGCTCATCTCCCGCCGTTATCGGGCCATTTAGCGGAGCTGGGCTGGACGCTGGCTCACATAATTGGCTTCAAGAGGTCAGTTGTGGAGCACACTTTCCCATTCTGAACACAGAGATATAGTATCTCGGACAGAGGTTGGTCACGTGACTTCGGCTCCACATTCCAATGATTTTACCAATCAAAATTCAACATGATGAGAAGACCATTAAGAGTAAAAAGAGGCGATTCTATTTCACTCCAATTATTTATCCCGATAGATTAACACAAATTTGGTGTTCTAATAAAACTAATCTATGAGATTTTCAGGAAATCATTTGAGAACTACTTTTAGCGCGAACGTCGTCTATAAGGTTGCAAACTGCCTTGAGCACGTGCGATTGTGTATATAGTAATACACGCAACCTTTGGACCTACTATAAACGCAGCGAAAAGGATTCCTATGGTTCTGGGCTGGTTTCGTGAATCTATGGTTATACTCTCGCAAGTAAATGCTTTCTGGCCGGAACCTGTGGTCTAACTGCCTTCACACTGTTTGACGAGCTCCACACTTCGATCATTCGTGTATCCACTGATGGAGTCAGTAAGTGATTTAACCTACATTCCGTCTGTGTTGAACGTTAATCGAATGGAAGTTTCTTCTGTAGGAATCCGTTCGATATTATCGGATAGCTCAGAAGCAGTTTTTCTAAGTTTATTCCTTTTAAGCATACATTAAATTAATGATTCCTCATCAGCAAAAGCACTCAGCGGGTTTCTGTGTGTATCGGTCGAAAAGATTATGCAGACGGGATTGGTTGCCTTACTCGCTCAATGAAGTATAAATATTGCTGTTGTATTCAAAGTCCTTATAATTAGTAGAGTTCACAATATTACACTCTTGTGATTCAAATTTTACCGCATACAAGTTTTACATTCATGGGAAATCAATGTTTAGAAAATGAATTGACGAAAAGATGGCTGCCAGTATCGAGTGTATCACAACAAGCGGAGGAATACACTCACGATGTGATATGCCATTCAGCGTGGCTGAGACTCTGTGTTCAGAACGGTGGTATGCATGTTATGGAAGAATTAAGGCTATCACGTGACCAACCTGTTGCTGAGACTCTATCCACTAGTCTCAGCCATGCTGAATGACTCTCTCCTGTCTCTCCCCTTATCTCTCGCTGTCATCCTGTCATCGTGGCCACTCCTCTCCTCTCATGCTGGCTAACATATTTGGCTTCAAGCGGTCTGACCTCTGTTCCCACGCCTCTCTGACCCCTGTGTTTCTCCATTCGTTACCCCCCTCTAGTCTTTCACCAGAAGAGAGACTTCTCTCCTTTGTCTGAAAGTCCCCCGGAAGTGAACCCGCTTTGTTCCTTCTTGTCCATCCCGATAAACAGAGGCGGCAGTGCATGCTGAGACAGACTCGCTACCGTCTGGGTAGACAACACAGGCTGAAATAAAGTGTTGGAAACGCCGAACGTGCTCGCCTTCTTCCTCACAGAGAAGCCTGCCTACCTGCAGCCTTCAGACTACACCATCACATACATACTAAAGTTACATTAAGTATTACGTCACAATGTTTTAATGCATCGCAAAAAACAAACAGACGAGTAAATATACAGAGAAACACAGCCTCACTCTCTATCCAAGTTACCCCGCAAGACACCACCATCACATTTGGCGCTTGCGAGCAGGGTAACGGCAGTGCAACATCATGAATGATTCGGCGTTTGGTTTCCCCCTTGTGGACTTCTTTTCAACTACGTCCGATGGTGTACCCGGTGTGACATCGCCGTTGGTAAATCATCCTCTTTGGTTCTGCGCATGCGTCAAAACCGGAAGTGACGCGTGTATCGCGCCTCGTTCAAAGGTGATGTGCCGCGAGACTCCGCCACTCCGCCTGACTGACTTCGCACGCCCTGCGGAGTTATGCTAAGATCCGGCCGCATTAATGTATCTGCGTTTTGTGACAAACGTCTTGCTCGGCGGTACTGTACTCCATGCACCTTAACGGTGCGCGTGATTCGGGTGTAATCTTAAGCTAAACGACGTTTATTGGCAGTATTACACCCGAATCACGCGGAACACAGAATTTGCGCAGCTGAGTGCGAGCTGGAGGCAAAATCTGGGTCACGTGGCGGCGTCTATTTTCAAGGCTCGTGATTGGCTGAGCGTTTACCAGGCGCGATGCATAACGATGCGCGATGCTTATAGGCATCGCCGAACGTACAAAATACGTCACTTCCGGTTTCGGGGCATGCGCAGAACCATGCGCGATGAAATTACCATCGGCGATGTCACACCGGAAATCCGTTCGTAGCAGACACACTGGGAGTGAACAGCGCGCAGCGGACGTCACCATGGGCACCCCGCAGTAGCACCCCGAGACCTGAAGCACCGCGACTGTACTGCATACAGCCGCCCAGACTGCCGACATTCTCTGGAGAGAGTGGGACAATTGAGGAGGCGTTTGCAGAAGAGGCAGAGCGTATCATTCGCAACTGCTAACTAGAGCAAGGAGCTGCAACAGAATGGCTGATGCAGTCCCTGAGTGGCTGTGCCCGCCAGGAAGTCCTCCGAGCTGCCTGCGATTCCCCAACTTCCATCTTGGCGACTCTACGGGCCACATTTGGAGATCATCGGGGGGCATCAACTCTCGTCGGCGCATTTCACCGACGCCTGCAAGGTGAAACGGAGGCCATTTTGAAGTTCGCCCAGCACCTTCAGCTGCTCGCTCAGCGAGCAAACAAAAGGCGCCCGTATAGCGTCGACGAAGACACACTCCGCGACCGGTTCATCGCAGGGCTGTACTCCCCTTCACTCCGTCGCGACCTCCGACGTCACGTGCGGGAGAATAGAAATACTACATTCTTACAAGCCAGAACAGAAGCACAACGCTGGCTTCGGGGTGATGATTTCCACGCGGAGGTGGCGGTCCAACAAGTCGTCGCTCCCAGGGATGAGCTGATCCAGGTGAAGGAGCAGCTTGCACTCCTTACATAACAGCTGCAGTCTCTGCAACACCCGAACTCTCCAGCTGTTTCGTGAACCAGCAACCACCCTGACGCTAGGAGACCGATGCGCTGCTGGTACTGCGACATGATTGGCCACAGACGGGCGGATTGTCGCAAGCG
Organism: Theodoxus fluviatilis; assembly: GCA_034096865.1. Taxonomy (NCBI): domain Eukaryota; kingdom Metazoa; phylum Mollusca; class Gastropoda; order Cycloneritida; family Neritidae; genus Theodoxus; species Theodoxus fluviatilis. The sequence goes on along the minus strand of JAWQFJ010016633.1, from coordinate 1,989 downwards.
ACAAAGAGACGAGCAACAGCGTCCGTCTCTCGACTCACGACCACGACAGCAGCAGGAAAACTGGATACCCCCGTTGTCGTCAGGCAGACGACGGGGGAACGGAGCTTGAGAGGACTGGTGAGAAAATGTCCCGTGACTACCATCCATATGAACGGTGTGGAAGTATAGGCACTTCTGGACACCGGGAGCGAGGTCACGACCGTGACGCACTCCTGGGCAATGAAGCACCTCGGTGATGCGAGACTACAGTCATCACACCTGAGACTACGGGCCGCAAACGGTGCTGAAATCCCATACTCCGGCGTCCTGGTCACGGACATAGAGATCTTTGGCCAAACGCGTCCCAACATACCAGTTCTCGTCGTCCACGACCCTTCAGACCCCAGCATGCAAGAGAGGAAACGACGCCTGCCAGCTCTCGTGGGTATGAATGTCTTGAGCAACTGCATGTCCTCCAATCCCAACTGTCTTCCCCAAAGCCTGCAAGCCGCGATTCAGGAGGTTCGTCAGGATGATAGCATCAGGGGCTGCGCCAAGGTAGCCTCTACAACTTTTGTTCCGGCCCGCTCCTTAGTCACCGTGAAGGTTACTTCCACCCAGCGACCATCGGGGCCTCTTTTGGCAACACCTCTGCAACAACCACTACCGGGAAATCTCCTCCTGATACCTACGTTTGTCAGCGCAGAACCAACACAGCGTTTTCTCCGTCTTGTCAACCTCAGTGACAGGAATTACACTATACGTAGGAGAACACCTGTGGCCGAGCTTCACGTTGCTGACTATGTGGGACCAGAAGTGACCTTCACAGCCACCATCGATGAAATGGTCATGGAAACATTTACGGAGGGAGCAGTACCTGCAACACCGACATAGGCAAGGACCATCCCCTGTCCGAAATTCGACGGCACAGCACGACAGAGAGAACAATTACACCAGGCCCTCTTGAGAAATGCCGCATCCTTTGCACAGAGCCCAACCGATCTGGGGTACACAGACATTGTTATGCACAAACTCAAGACAACTGATGACGTGCCTGTGGCTCAACCCTACAGACGCATCGCACCTTATCTTCTCCAGGACGTTCAGGAGCATCTCAGAGGTCTTTTGGCGCAAGGTGTAATCAAGGAAAGTCATAGCCCCTTCGCTGCACCAATGGTCCTCGTTCGAAGTCGAGTGACATCCGACTTTGCATCGACTACCGCCGACTCAACGCCAAAACTGTCGGCGATGCATACCCACTACCCAGAGTACAGGAATCTTTCGACGCTCTGGTTGGGGCCCAGTACTTCAGCACGTTAGATCTCCTCAGCGGGTATCATTAGATCGCAATGGATCCTGCAGACCAACAGAAAACGGCGTTCGTCACCCCCATGGGACTGTACGAGTACACCCGGATGCCAATGGGACTGATGTCGGCCCCCGCCACTTTCCAGCGCTTGATGCAGACCACCATGAATTATTTTATATTTTCATTCCTGCTTGTCTACATGGACGATCTCTTGGTTTATTCCAAGACTTTTGAAGAACACTTAGCCCATCTAGATCAGCTGCTCAGTAGAATCTCTCAAGTTGGCCTGAAACTTCGCCTGGAGAAATGCCAGTTCTTGCGGCGAGAAGTGACGTATCTCGGTCACACCGTCTCAGCTGAAGGAGTCAGCTGTGAGCAAGGGAAAGTGGACGTAGTGAGGAACTGGCCTGTCCCCACCACAACGACCAACCTTCGCAGCTTTCTTGGGTTTGCTGGCTACTACCGCAGATTCATCAAGGGTTTCTCCCAGATCGCTGGCCCACTTTATGATTTGGTGGCAGAAGGCAGCAAAGCAGCTGGGAGGAAGATTGAAGACAACCAGAAGCTGTGGACCTCGAAGCATCAATCCGCCTTTGACGAGCTGAAGACAGCCCTGACAACCGCACCGGTATTGGGCTATGCTGACTTCACCCTGCCTTTCATTCTGGAGACTGACGCCAGTCACGACGGGCTGAGCGCCA
>JAWQFJ010016632.1:35000-65248 GCA_034096865.1 Theodoxus fluviatilis | reverse complement strand
ATCTGCGTTCAAACGGTTCGGCGCATTGCGGCGGATCTGTCGTGTAGCAGGGGGATACTGCGTCACTCTAGGGGGCCTGGGGGGTCTCTTGAGGGGGTATAGCGTAATGCTACGGGATTCACGCGTTCTCTAACACGGGCTCGGAGCCCGCGAACTTTGTTAAGCGGTGATTGGAGAAAATTCAAGGGCGGGAAAATTCTCATTACCGATTGGTAGTTAATCACGTGGGAGAAGCGACGCGAGGGGCTTGTTAGCGTTAGTATAGGAAGATCATATCCATCGTTTGGATGGGGACGGTAGCGGGGCGAAAGCTCCGCTGACCGTGAAGCCACAATGGGTGGCGGGTTAAGGCGGTTGGCCTTACTGGGAATTTCTCTGTGTCAACTCATGCTGGAAGTTGGACACGTGAGAATGGGAGAAGAGTCTTCCTGTGACTAGGACGAAGTTCTGTGGACCAAACCACAGCCTGGGACTTGAGGTGAATATGCTGTTTCGCCATAATGCTTTTGCCGCGTGGAGTGTCTGATCATTTGATTAGGGCGGGAAATGGGTCATTCGTTTGGGCATGAGTGATTTGTACCTCTAAATCTAAAGTAAAGTTATGGGGAATGGCTGGGATGAGTATCTATCTCCATAAGGAAATGATTTACGAATTCACTTCGTGAGTAAAAGAGTGTTAATTTAATTTTTCTCGCCGGGAACGGGTAAGCGGTTCAACTGGGGTGTCCGGGCTGAAATGCGCCGCTAAAACGTTGAATCTCGCATGAGTAAATTCAAAGGGGGAAAGGGTAGTTGCTTATTGGGGCAAAACGGTTGTGTGTTTCAGGCTGCTTGGCTGCTTGGCTGCTTGGCTGTTTCAGGCTGCTTGGCTGCTTGTCTGCTTACCTGATTATCTACGTGTCTACCGGTCTACCTACCTACCCATATCCTACGTAATTCTATGGTTACTGCGACTGCTACTGGTAAAGCTCTGCAGTATCGTCACGTCGAGTCCGTGCGGACGGATCTCGGGGTACGCCGTCGGTTCTGAGGGATGTTGCGCTGACACGGGTCCGGTGCGAGGCTGGAGAACGACGCTGAGAAGTGCATGGAAGCGCTTTGTCTGACTGTGGTGGTTCCTACGGTCGTGCAAGTACAAATCTTCGTTAGTAGCTTGGTAGCTACGATTTCGTTAGGACTGGCTTAAGTGCTATTGGTTAAAGGTCTAACGAAATACACATTTGGTTGGGTGTGAAGTCCACACGAGTGGCCTAATCATCGGAGTAAGATTGATTAGAGGCAGAGGGTTGGGGAGTGCTAGCGCATACACTCGCGCGGGGCAGTGTAAGGGCGCAGCTGTCTGTTGTAGGTGTGACATGCAACAGGGTGGAGTGTGATTCATGACTTGATTCTCTCGATAGGATGACATTTATCACACTGGCTCAGATGACTGTGGAGAAACCTGCTGAAGTTCTGAATTGACTTTCTGAACTAAACTGACTTAGGAAATAAGCTAGGTGCTTGTGGGTCAGTGTTAATCTCACGACGGACAAAGGGGGGCGTATTTGAAGAGGGCCTACTTGTCTGATGCGACACCGGAGACGCTCGGCGTGCGTCTATCTACGAGATGCACTACCAGAGACTTCCAGGGGGAGACTGTGTTTTTCTCCAGTAAATTGTTCAAGTGCGGGTTAGGACAATTTCTTCTTTTCAGAGGACTGAAAGTGTGGAAGAGGGTAGGGGTCGCTTTGGGATTTCTGTGAGATGGGTTGTGTGTTTTATCGCCTGTGTAATTCCAATAGCGTGCACTGGGTGAGGTCACGTTAGGATTGGAATTTTCTGAACTGGAAGAGAGTCCAGGCGACGAAAAGGGTAAGAGTAAACCTTTTCACTCGCTTCTTCGCATGTGTTTGTTTCGACATTGGTTGTTGCTCGCGTGAGTGGTTTCGTGTGAGCTTGTCGAGCGAGGAGTGTGCGGCGCGAGCGGGAGTTTGCGCGTGGAGCGGAGTTGGTCTGTTTACCTTTCACCATTCAGTGTTTGGGCGGATGTGCGTCACCGCCAGAGGGGGAAAGGGGGAGGAGCCAGAGGGGGTCTGGGGCTTCATTGGTATGCAGCGACGGCGGTGTGTTGTTGCAGGGGCCTGATTTGAGTAACTTTGATTCCAGGTTGTTGTGTTTGGAATTGCTTGGCTCTTGAGAGAGCATTCTTTTTTTGTTGTGAATTTTGTTGTTACTTTATTTTGATGATTAAAGTTTGATTTGTTTATTTATCCCCGATTCAGTGGTCTTTTATTCACTTGTTGTTTGACATGCTTGACGTTTGTGGTGTTCCCCCAAGGAGTGGTGGTTGAGTTTAGGTGTAAACTCATTGTTGTCTAAAGGTCTCTCCCCTCGAGGATGGAGGATGAACCTATCATTTAGCCAGTTAGATAACGCGACAAGAGGGAAGAGAAGCAAGCAGAGGAATAAGAGGAAGAGAAGGAAGAGAAGAAAGCAGTGGAATAAGAGGAAGAGAGGGAAGAGGAGCAAGCAGTGGAATAAGAGGAGGAGAGGTAAGAGAAGCAAGCAGTGGAAAGAGGAGAAGAGAGGGAAGAAGAGCAAGCAGTGGAAAGTGAGGAAGGGATGGAAGAGGAGCAAGCAGTGGGAAGAGAGAAAAAGAAACAGAAAGGAACAGAACATTGTCTCTGCAAGACAACATCAGTCCAACCTTCCCCGTCTTGGCATTGCTGTAGAGGCAAGCAAGGACCCTTCGTCCAACCATCAACTGCTCCTGTGTGGGTTTCTCCTTGGCTGTGGCCCAGTTATCCGGGGCCTCGCACAGGGAGCTAGCAAAGCGCCTGCACTGCCTGAACAGGCCACTATCAGGTCTAGCAAAGACAAAGACAGACAGGCCACTTAGCCCTTGGAGTGCCCCCCCAGTCAACCGCACTCTCCCCACACTCTGTGTTACATACAAGCGTAAGCCAGGTGTGGTACCAGTATGGTGAACAAAACCTAGCAAGGAGCTTGGGCTTCCAGAGGTGTGCACAGTCATGGCAGTGCTGGAGGGAGAAGCAGCGGACCATGACAGTGCAAGGGAAGACTAAAACTTGTGACATCTAAGCTGTGCCAGATGATAACATGCAGCTGAATTTTCAGAGGAAATTCACAATCAGCTTCTTTCCTTTTCCCCCCACTGAAAAAGACATTTATTTTACCTTTCCGAGAGTCTTGTTCCATCCAAGCTGTAAGATGTTTTAATTGGCTATCACTACATGAACTGTTCCCTAGTCTGCTACCAGCTTAAACATTTCCAAGCAGAGGTATTTAATTTTGGAATAAAAATGACCCTACCATATCAATTGTCCTTGACATTGTTGTTTGCTGGACAATTTGTTGGCCCACTTTACAAACAAGCCTGACAGCCAAACTTTGAGCATCACAGCTTGTGTGTGTGTGTGTGTGTGTGTGTGTGTGTGTGTGTGTGTGTGTGTGTGTGTGTGTGTGTGTGTGTGCAAAAATGCATACATGTTGGCATCCTCCTTCGAAATTACTTTGGTGGACTGCAAGGAAATGTTTGCCCTTGAAACTACCATTTTTAGTATCCAAAACAATATTGCCATCTTTTACATTGTACATTAACACCATCCTCTCTTGAAAGCTGTCCAATGATACTCCCATTGATTCTAGTGTCATCTTCCCTTGCAACTGTCAACATATTTTGGGATAAGTCTGGTGCAGAAGGAAAGCTAGGAAAACATTTTAAAGGGCAGTTTGTTAGCAGGTGCTGCAAAGAAGGAAAAAGGCTACTACCACGTAACTAGGTCTGGCAAGCAGTGACAAAACCACAAGACAAACGAATCAAAAGACAAAATGTCCACCATAACTCACATACAAAACAACAACAAAAAATCACAAGACAAAACCAACTCATACAAGAAACTGAGAAAGCAGACGGACAACTTGGGACTGGACTATCCACTCACAGGACACCTCTCTCACCTGACCCTGCTCAGCTTTCTGGATCTTGGAATGGAGGCAGGAGAAAACAATGGGACCCATTTCTGGCTTCTGATTCTCTGGATCATACCACTCCTCATCCGCAGAGCACAACCTTTTCGCGTCTTTCCTACAGGCCCTGTACAAGTGATCGTCTAGTCTGAAAGAGACCAAACACGGCCCAGTCAGGCCACAGCCTTAGATATTTCAAGGCCTTGTGTGCATGCATGATGAAGCGGTTAAGTTAAAATGTCATGCAGTACTACTTTTTATTTTGGAGGGCTGCTCAAGTCATCTTCAGCTCAGCATAGCAATGCTTTTTGCCTGGTAATGCATCAATGCAACATATGCATGAATTATTCATCAAATAGTCCCCTTCACCACAGGTCTGCATGCATCAAGTCACTGGGTCGATCCTTCCATGCCTGACCAAATCCATGCAGTTCTGCAGGACCCATCATGCACGGCATCCGACTCTGGTAGGGAAACACTAAGACAGCATTACATGGTTGACTCCTTGACGGGTTCCGGCCATTTGGCAACGAGACTCACTCAAACCAGATACAGCTGCTTTCCCATCATGAAGAAACGAAAAGCAGTTTGGACTGCAGAATTACCTCGACAAAAGCCATCTTTATTCTATCACCATCCACTTCCAGATGTTCCAACTTTCCCACATTCAGCAAGTGCTGTCCAATAAAGCTGCCTTTGCCTGTAGTCAAAACTATCAACCAAATGACAGTGTCCAAGAACCAATTACTGCAAACTGCATCTGACCCAGTGATTGACCTCAAGTCCCCTGCCTACACGCTATGCAGATGATGGATGCTATCCATGTACAGCATAACCTCCCCTAGGCAAGCTAGCACAACAAAGACCAAGATGTCCACGCTGTCATAAACCACAGATGTGCGCAAACTCCCTGTCACTCATTCTGTGTTGGCACTAATGGAATTTACCTGCATGCCCTGGGGAGCCAGTCACTACACTTTCCTAAGAGATTACATGCATGATCCTCAATATCACTTCTTGCAAATCAAAGACATAGATCTCCAAATCTATCAGCAATTACTGACATACTGCTCCTCCACCTTGCTTAGAGTAGAAGTAACCCGTGCGCAACATCCACAGATGTGTCTCTTCAATTTCAGTGCAACATTTGGCAACCACTGAAAACATATAGCATATAAAATCTTCAATCACAGTGCAATTTATGCTGTCGACTGCCTACAACCCTACAACAGCAACACTTCAAACCAGTGGGATTCACCCAAGCAAAAGATCTCCATTAAATACCCTGCTTCTTTCCATACATGAGTAACATAACCCAGGGATTTCATCACAGAACCAAAAAAGACGAGTATTTCCGCCATTTCTCTCCCTCCTCCAAGAGAGTCCATGTGATATGATGGGCTTTGACTGAACTTCAACAATCCCACAGGCCAAGACTGGAACCATTACAAAAACAACTTCATAGTTTCTGCCAGTCCACAAGTCTGCTTCAAATGAATAATAATATATAATAATAGTTTATTCATACGCACATACCTTCCCTTGACAGGCAAGCTCGGGGCGTTTACAATCCAAAGAATCAACACTTATACAACCACTCAACACCATATTCCTACAAAAACTCACACACTACACATATAAACAAAAAACAAAACTAAGATCCAATAGAACAAATAGAACAAACTATACAATATACACAGCACTTGCAGGCCAGGTCAAGTAAGGCGAAGCAGCTCAGCGGGAAAGGCGGATCGGAAGAGGTGGGTCTTTAGAGCACTTTTGAACTGGGGCAGAGTGTCAGAATGACGGACTGAGAGAGGGAGACTATTCCAGGTTACAGGTCCAATATAGGAGAAGGCACGCTGTCCTTGAGTTTTCTTATTACGGCGGGGGACCTTAAGCATTCCAGAGTCAGCAGCTGAGCGTAGAGATCTGGAGGGCGTGTAGACTGTAAGAATTTCTTTAAGAGCGTGTGGTGCGGTGTTGTCGATGGCTTTGAAGCACAAAGTAGCAAGTTTACAATCTATCCTCTGAGAGACGGGGAGCCAGTGAAGTGTATGTAGGAGTGATGAGACATGGGTACGCTTGGGACATTTAAAAACTAGCCTAGCAGCACAATTCTGAACTTTCTGGAGTTTGTTAAGCAGTGTCGGGGATGCCAGTGAGAAGAGAGTTTCCATAGTCAAGGCGAGACAGAACAAGTGATGTGATGAGCGTTTCAGTCGCCTGCTGAGAAAGATAATGACGAATGGTACTAATTTTCCTTAGCTCATTATATGCTAACTGACAGACTTTGTTGACATGAGATCTCATTGACAGATCACCATCAAACATGACGCCTAAATTTCTAACAGACTGAGAGAAGACGATGTCACTGTGACCAATGGTTAGTTTGAGGGCCTGATCCGATTTGCCTCCGCTGCCCACTAGGAGTGCTTCAGTTTTTGAGTCATTGAGTTGAAGCTTCTTCCGGGTCATTCAAAGATGACCAGGAAGATCAGGGGGGAAAAGTTATATCTATTCTGCAGTTGTAGCGAATCATGCACACACAAAATAGAATGAAAAAAAGAGAGAGAAAAAAACTAGGGCTTGGGATGATTTGGTAGTAGTAGGTAACTATCTGTCACTAAGAAGAGGTAGAAGAATGCTTGGAAGACAGCACCCATGTCAGGATGGATACTAGTAGAATTACAGGGAGGAAGAGTAAATCATCTGTTACAAGGAAATGCACATTATTCATGAGTTGGGGAGGTTTAGGGTTACATGGCCACATCAGCAAAGAAGCTAAATGCCTTTGGTTGGAGCAGTGGAAACAAAGCAAGTAGATGTGCAATCAGAAACTCACTTTGCCAACTCTCTCGTGCAGTCAAGCTCACCACTTTTCCTCTCAACAACTGAATCAGCCATCCACTCATCCATTCAAGTGAGCGGGAAACAAATTCATGCATTCCGTTTTGACATGCATATTGTGCACAGATGTTTTCAAGTTTTTAAAAACTTAAAACAGCAATACACTGCCATGAATTGATCAAGTCTATCAACAATGTGTCTCAAAATGGATGCAAAGTTTCAAAAGGAAACAGCAATGACAAGTTCAAGATAATGATCAGCTGTGAAATTTACATCCATCTAGGAAACATTCAAAAGTCACCAAATCTATCACGATACAACAAAATGACTCGGCATATGAGAAGGACTGCTCATACAAGTAGTTCTGGTTCCTAAGCTCTCTGCACAAAAAAGGGAGATTAGTAAATGCTAGTTTTCAAAGATTTATCAGGCATTTCCAGCCATATGGCACAGCTGTGATCAATATCATGCAACAGATGTTCCTTTGAAAGCCCTCCCAAGCCCTCAACAGCTTCAGTCCACCACTGAAAACCAGCTGTTCCCGTTAGTCCTCCAATGAATCAAGTTAGTGGTTTCTTCCTGCTTGGATAGACATACTATTTCCCTTAACGGTGATGGATGAAGTGTTACAATAGCTATTTGACACAGGAGAGCTTAGCTCTATGTATTGATTTGACACGACGTCACTTGTGAGATCAAGTACAGACTTTGACTCTATACTTTGTGTGTGTGTGTATGTATGTATGTGTGTGTATGTGTGCTAGTGTGTGTGTATGTGTGCTAGTGTGTGTATGTGTGCTAGTGTGTGTGCATGTGTGTGTGTGTGTGTATGTGTCTGCTTATATGTATTAGTGTGTGTGTGCTTATGTGTGTGTGTGTGTGTGTGTGTGTGTGTCTGCTCTTGTGTGCTAGTGTGAGTGTGTGTGTCTGTGTGTGAGCTTGTGTGTGTGTGTGTGTGTGTGTGCTTGCTTATGTGCGTGTGTGTGTGTGCGTGTGTGTGCTTGCTCTTCGTGAAATCTGCTTGTAATTTTAATTTTCTCATTAGACTCTTTCAATGCATTTCAGTTTAAGACCTAGAAAGAAAAAGCATATGTATTCTCTGCTGCTTTCTACTGTCTTTGTTTGTTGCAGGTCCATTGTTTTCCTCCCGAGGTTAAGAAGCATTATAAAACAGTTGCATTTATCTTTGTTAAACACAGCTACACAACTTCCACTGTCCTCCAGGTGATCAAATGGCCTCCATACACTTTTCCCTCACTTTCAGCCTCATTTGTTTTTATCAATGATCACCAACTGATAAATTATTTGTGGCATATTGGAAGATGACTGGAGTCAAGGAAAAGTGTACTGGTGCAACAAGATCACTGCAATGAAGACCAAATGAACAACTTAGGGAATAGTGACCTTTGTGGCTGTTGTTGCGACTACACGACCAGCTTGTGGGAAAATTACATGTCTGCCATAATGAGATGCAGCCAGATAAAACTATGATGAAAAAGTGACAACTACATAAAGGACACCTAATCACGACATCCTGTCAAGACTATTCAATCAAAACATATGGAATGCACGTTCGTATTACTGTTACATGCATCAACAGACTAGCTGTGCATGGATTCGGTCTGCGAAACTTCTGGAGATGGGCCTTGGTAACAGGCTTGAGACAAGACAGGGCGAGTCATTTTCACACGGCAGCAACAGCGGCCGATAGACAGGCAGCCCCTCTATGACACCTGTGGCCATCAAACTGTCACTGCCGCTATGCTCAAGGACAAGGTATGCTGGCACAGTGCAACAGGTACCACCTCTACTGCAGACAGCATTTTCCCATGAGAAGGGATGAACGGCATTCAGTTTACAAGCTAACTGAGAAAGGGGGTTTTGCTTATATTCAAGCATAACACGTCATATTGCATCCCCTAGGTTATATAAATATGGGTTTTTCCCCATTTCTGTCATTTTTAAGCTATCTGTGCAACAGGCTAATTTGGGAGAATTCTTATCTTTCAATTACTACAGCTGTTTTGTCTTCAACATTCACAGAGTTAAATATGTCATATGGGAAAGAAGAAAAAAATATCTGCTTCGTATATTGAGACTATAACATTTCAAAAGAATCAGTAATCAAACAAAGGGATATGCCTCTCTACAGAAAGTGATGTTGCAAGCCACTCACCTGAAGTCCCTGACAATGAAGTACTGTATTTCCAACAGCCTCTTCTCACACTCATCCGTCATGTCCTCGTGGTCCAAATGCTCCATCAGACAGGTCATGACGCTGTGGCAGAAAGTCAGTCAATTCAGTTAACACAATGAATGAATGAATGAATGAATGAATGAATGGATGGATGGATGGATGGATGGATGGATGGATGGATGGATGGATGGATGGATGGATGGATGGATGGATGGATGAATGGATGAACAAGAAGGGCAAAGCCCATACGACTCACATGCTTGACCTTGACCTTTATATGACCTTGACCTTCCGGTGACCTTCAAGGTCAAGGTCAAACAACTAAACCTACCAATGACATCATACACTAAGAAATGCTTTACACATTTTTCCTACCAAAATACATGTGGCCTTGACCCAAGGTCAAGGTCATCCAAGGTCATGCAACACAAAGCTGTTAATTCAAGACATAGGAAGCACAATGGTGCTTATTGGCACTTTCTACCATGAGATATAGTCACTTTTAGTGGTTCACTACCCCAATTTGGTCACATTTCATAAGGGTCAAAGTGACCTTGACCTTGATGATATGTGAACAAATGTGTCTCATGATGAAAGTATAACATGTGCCCCACATAATTATTAAGTTTGAAACAGTTATCTTCCATAGTTCAGGGTCAAGGTCACTTCAAAATATGTATACGATCCAACTTTGAAGAGCTCCTGTGACCTTGACCTTGAAGCAAGGTCAACCAAACTGGTATCAATAGATAGGGCTTGCTTTGACCTATATACCACTTGTAGCTAAGGTCGCCATTCTCAATAACGTGGGAGAAAATTGGGAAAATGTGAAAAATGACTGTTTTTGAGACCACATTTATGGCTCCTGTGACCTTGACCTTGAAGCAAGGTCAAGTCACTATGTATATTTTTTGAGGCCTTGTCATCGTACACCATCATGCCACATTTGGTGTTGATAGACTTAATAGTCTCCGAGAAAAATCCAACGTTTAAGTTTTTTACGGACAGACGGACGCCCGCCCGGACGGACGGACGGACAGACGGACGCCCGGACGGACGGACGACACGGCTCAGTACATAGACTCACTTTTGCTTCGCATGTGAGTCAATGAATGAATGGATGGATGGATGAATGAATGAATGAATGAATGGATGAATGAATGAATGGATGGATGGATGAATGAATGAATGAATGCATGAATGAATGAATGGATGAATGAATGAATGAATGAATGGATGGATGGATGAATGGATGGATGAATGGATGAATGAATGAATGAATGAATGAATGAATGAATGAATGAATGAATGGATGAATGAATGGATGGATGAATGGATGAATGAATGGATGAATGAATGGATGAATGAATGGATGGATGAATGAATGAATGAATGAATGGATGGATGGATGGATGGATGAATGGATGGATGAATGGATGAATGGATGAATGAATGGATGGATGAATGAATGAATGGATGAATGGATGAATGAATGGATGAATGGATGGATGGATGAATGAATGAATGAATGAATGAATGAATGAATGGATGAATGAGTGAATGAATGAATGGATGAATGAATGAATGGATGAATGAATGAATGGATGAATGAATGAATAAATGAATGAATAAATGGATGGATGAATGAATGAATGAATGAATGAATGAATGGATGAATGAATGAATGGATGAATGGATGAATGAATGGATGAATGAATGAATGAATGAATAAATGAATGAATAAATGAATGAATAAATGGATGGATGAATGAATGAATGAATGGATGAATGAATGGATGACTGAATAAATGAATGAATGAATGAATGAATAAATGAATGAATAAATGGATGGATGAATGAATGAATGAATGGATGAATGAATGAATGAATGAACGAATGGATGAATGAATGAATGAATGAATGAATTAATAAATGAATGAATGAAATGTTATGGCCTATCAGCCTTTACTAGGCCATTGATCACAAAATCACTAGCCATCTTGAAATCTTCATCATCAATGGCTACACATAGCCTATAAAGGCTAATAGCCCATAAAACTCCATTCATTCATTCTTCATTTAGCAACCATGCGATGGCCTCATGGAAGAACACAATTTGAAGCAGACAGGTTTTAAGTGGATGGAGAGAAAGGACGTTTACAATAGATGAGGGTATACCCATCTACACGGCATGCATTTCTTACCTAGAGGAAAGCAGCCCTGCAGAGTACCAAGCAGGTCAAGTTTTGATTTCCCTTGTATTATGAATCAAGTGGAGCAACGAGGTGGGTCTCTCCTTACCCCTAACCCACAAGGAGTGCTGGATTACGAACAACGAGAAGGCAAAACTGCGGAGAAAGCCCAGCCCGACACCGCCGACTGGGGACTGCATGGGTGTGGCGGCAAGGGATGGAGGCGGCAAGGATGGGACAGCACACGCAGGGGACCAATCTAGACAGCCTCGTGCATTTCTGTCGGCCTCCAATGCCTACAGGCTGGTCTTGGCCATCTCTCCTCAATACTCACTTGCCCTCCTCTGGCTTGACGTGTTCACAGATGGTTTTGATGACTCCTCCACAGGCACTCATCAGTGTCTTGTCCACCGTCACGTCCTCTCCAATGTCTGCCTCGGTCAGCAGATCTTGCAGCTGTCCATTGCAAACTAGCATTAGTGTTTTGTTTCATAAAGGCACAGGATTTCAAGGACTGACAGGCAAGGAATGATTGGAAGCATAGGGAAGGGAGGGGCAGGAAAGGAAGGGCAGGGTGGAGAAAGGGAGGAAAAAGACAGGCAGAGAGAGAAATGGATGGGCAGACAGACAGATGGAAAAACAGAAAAATGGATGGATGAAGAGACTGAGGCAGAGACACAGAGACAGTGAGGCAGGGAGGCAGAGAGAGAGAGAGAGAGAGAGAGAGAGAGAGACAGAAGACAGAGAGACAGACAGACAGAGAGACAGACAGATGCACACACACACAGAGAAAGAGAGAGAGAGAGAGAGAGAGAGAGAACGAACGAACGAACGAAAGGTTTATTGTTCAGGCCACCGGCCTATTACAATTGGGTCCAAATTACTTAAACGAAAACAAAACGTCAGGGGTCGGGTGGGTGGGGTGGGGTGGGATCAAGACTTCAACAACAAGTCTTGTTGCGCGAGTAGCGAGAGCGAAAAAGTTCATCACTGTCCATCACGTCTGTTACCTCCTCTTGGAGCGCCAGGGCTGCAGCCGACGACGGGGTGGATATACCGGTCGCTCCTTCCTCTCGCCTAGCTGGTGGAGTAGCCGCACCGAGACGGCTGTGCTGTGTACCAGACGACACACCTGCAGTGGAAGGGATCGGCGGCTGCGACGAAGCCTCGACGATTCCACGGTCGACAAGTGGATCACTTGACACGGAAGTAGCGCAATCCTCTGCTTTTGCCTCTGCCTCGCGTTGCCACTTGTCTCGGAACGGCTGCATCACCCTGTCCACGATTTGTTGCATTCTAGCGGAACGCTCTGACTCCTCTGGCGCTGTATTTCCACTGACCGCTGACGAGGCTGTGCTATTTCGGTTTGAGGCTGATGTGTCGTCCGATGACCCACTTTCAGTGCTTGCACACTTCTCAGCATGCTTTTCATGTGCTTTGCTTGGGTTTGGCGAGTAGAGTGCAGTGGGCAAGGCGGACAACGAAACTGATGAAGTTTCTTGTAGAACGGACTCAGGACAAGCAGTGGAGGGACACAAACTGGACGAAGGTTGCTTACTAGCAAGGTCGGTGTTTCGATAATTGTTGCGTCTCTGCTGGTCGAGAGAGAGAGAGAGAGAGAGAGAGAGAGAGAGAGAGAGAGAGAGAGAGAGAGAGAGAGAGAGAGAGAGAGAGAGAGAAAGAGAGACAGAAACAGAAGACAGACAGGCAGAGAGACAGACAGACAGAGAGAGAGACAGACAGACAGTGGGACAGACAGATGCACACACACACACAGAGAGAGAGAGAGAGAGAGAGAGAGAGAGAGAGAGAGAGAGAGAGAGAGAGAGAGAGAGAGAGAGAGACAGACAGACAGAGAGACAGAGACAGAGAGAGAGAGAGAGAGAGAGAGAGAGAGAGAGAGAGAGAGAGAGAGAGAGAGACAGAGACTGAGAGAGAGAGAGAGAGAGAGAGAGAGAGAGAGAGAGAGAGAGAGAGAGAGAGAGAGAGAGAGAGAGAGAGAGAGAGAGAGAGAGAAGAAAAAGTGCACAAGCTGCCTTTTTGTCAGTCTAGTTTTATAAATCAATTTCTCATGAGTTGTTCTCCCACGTTCGTGACTGGATGGGGTGCTCTATTAAAGTTTCTTATAACCAGCAATTTTAAAATTTTAGGCAAAGAAACATTGCATCAGGAGGTTGTACATATGTCCAAGAAACACCATGAGCAGTGAGATTTGATGAAAGTAAAGTTTGTGCATGTTAGAGTAATAAATAATGTAAAATTGCCATCAAAATGGCAGCCAAAAAGTAGAACGGCTGACCCAACATGCTCCACAAACTATCTGCAGCAAAGTATGCCCTTGGTGTTTAAAGATTCTGCTGTGAATCTGTTAATTAAAGTTTTATTTAGCTTTCCCCCGCAAAAAACCGCGATGTCACAATAACTGTACATGAAAATCGACTTCAAAGACAGGGTAACGCACGCTTCATGCGAGGTCACAAGTGGATTTGCTTTTTTCAGAAGCCGCTTCCTCCCGAACGCATTTAACACACACCGCTAGGTTTTAAAATCGAAAGCACTGATTCAATAGATCAAACTCATACAGAAAACATTAGCATTTTGTGTGCGATGTAAAAAAAATTTCTTCTTCTTCTTCAAAGTCACAGAAAAGCGTGTGTTACTTTGATTTTAAATCTAAAACTGCGAACGTGAATCTGTTGTCTGCTGTTCCCTGTTGCATTTTCACAGTATACTAAACATGCGCACACAGTTCAGTGACGTAGAACACAAGATTAAACATAAATGTGTGATGTAAAACACAACATTGCACACAACGTCACACAATTTGCGGCCAGAAGCGTGCGTTCCCACCAGCCCTCTTGCCTCAATTTGTGCATCGCTGACGAACAGCAGACCTAATTACTGTGAGTAAAATCTTGTAACTTGCAAAATTAATGACTGTAATATCATCAGATGTGTTTTGTTTGAGAAGATAGGTCTCAGAACAAGGATTTTCTGATGTTTCTTACGATCGATGATGGGTTTGTCTTCAAAAACATCAATGGACATGAAGCGTGCGTTTCGTTTTTCTCTCAATAGAAATGGTTTGCCACTTTATTTGTTTCATTTTGTGTGTGATTATCATTTATATGACTTTCACAATTCACAAGTAGTTAGCTACTGTGTATGTGTGTGCAGTGAAACTGCATTTTGTGCGTAAATGCCCAATTGGCGTTTCGAAATTTCATGTGACCTCAATTTTCTTCCCAAGTGTTGATGGTGGAACAGTCCCATGTAGCGGCATTACGGTTTTGGCTACGATCTCAAAGATTTGATTAAAAGGAACCTAAATGCCACGAGAAGTAACAACTGAGGTAGCATTTAAACATTATACATGTTTTGACTTGTATTTGTTTATTCTTTGCAGGCGTAGTTGTCGAAGACAACTATACAAGTCTGGGAGTGGATTTTCTCAAACCACATGGAACCAAGAAAAGGTCTTCACAAAACCTGTGGTCCCTGATGTCCAGACTGTGATGAAAGAGATGATTGTTGCCATGAACATTGTTCTTGTTCCTTGTGGCAATAGTTTTCGCAAATGGAGGGTGGAAGGATTTTCTTTTTAATGAGTGTTCTTGTGCCTTATAGCATTAGGTGGATAGATTATCATTTTAATGTGGGTGTATAATGTTGCATGATTTAGTTATGTTTGTGTTTTGAATTTCCATTAATTTCCTTGTGAAAAAGTCCATCTGTGAATTCTGTTGGGATAGTGAATGTTAACCAACATTTTAAGCTGCGACTATTTTTGCTTCTATAACTGTATTAGATTTATTATTTAATTTGGTATTGTGTGTGTCTGCTGCAGTAATCAAATAAACTGCTGTGAACTATCAATCTGGTTTTTTTTTCTCCCTTTTAGCGGTTTGTCAGACTGATGAGAGTCACGTGTAATGCTGTTACCATTTATCTAAAGAGTCCTCTAACTTCTTGACTGTGGTTGTAGAATTTTTCAAAAGAGCTTTCATAGTTAAAAGGTACATCTAGTGTTACAATGTATCCATGGATTGTACTCTGCTTCTTGAACTCTATGTACAGGGTAATGTTTACAGTGGCCAGTAACAGCATTTCGCCGTCACAGATATATCTTGTCCAGTATCTGTTACGTAACAACTATATCCAGCTCTCATCTTGTCACATGAAAGGTGCTTGCCATTTACTTTAGAGACAAGTATTTGTTTACTCCAAACTCATTTGCATTTCAGAATTACAGGTTCTAAGAAGTCACTGTGTAATGGTGTTACCTTTCGGGCAGGAGAATACTTAAAATGACACTGTTTTTAAAAAAGTACTACTGCTGCTGCTTTTTTGGTTACATTCTCTGATACTGTAATGACTAAGCTGTCCAAAAATGACATTAACCCTTACATTGTTCTTTGCTGACTTTCCCCCCCCCAGAATTTACTCCAAAAACGGTCACCGTCTTTGAAGTCAATTTTCATATTCTTCTTAACCTCTGATCAAAAAATGCAAAGAATAAAAGTTGTAGCCGAGAGAATTCTGTACACAGTGGTATGCAGCACTTGAATGAACTTTATCATAATACCTGCGTTTTATTCTCAAAATGAAATCCAAAGAAACATGCACAAGTTTCCACTCAGGTTCAAAATTATACCAGGAAACATGCGTGTGTCCACAGCAGGTTCAAAATTATACCAGGAAACATGCACTAGTGTCCACAGCAGGTTCAAAATCATCCTGGGAATCAGGCAAAAGTCTCCAGAACAGGTTCAAAATAATGCAGAAGAACATGCAAGTGTCTCAGCAGGTTCAAGATGAGGAAGTGGAAGCTCCAGCAGCAGCAGGTTGGTGGTACTCTTTCGAGCAGACAGCCCTGTAGTCCACCAGGAAGTGGTATCTCATCCAGCAAGGCCAGGGGCACATGGCATATCCACACTGATGGCATCTGTATGCAGTCTGGCAGCGCTTCTTGGCCCTGTCACTGCAGACAATGCAGTCCCTTGAGGTAGGATGCTCAGCAGGGGTGAGCTCAGGGTTTGGCTCAGACCAGTGACGCTCTGTGAGCCGGTGAGGGGGATCTACAGGAGGTCTGTGAGGGTAGACTCTCTGCCTCTGGTGACCCTCCAGCAGACCATGGATGATGGCAAACATCACTTTCTTGGGGGACACACGAGAGTGGAAGTGGCGGTAGATGATGTCACAGTGTCTCACAGAAATTTCCAGGAGCACCATGAATATCTTCTTCCACCACTTCAGGCTCCTGTGGGTGTGAAGATTGTAAGAGATCTTCTGGTCGATCAAGTCCACTCCTCTCATATTTTCCGTGTAGAGCTGGATGGCTGCAGGTTTCTGGACAGTTCTCCTGTGCTCTGGTTCACCCCTAGCATGCACCGTCTTCTCGATGTGATGATCGTTGTGCACTGTTGTCAGGAGGTTGACCTGCTTGTCAAACCAGCATATGTACAGCTTTGTTCCCTCCCTGAGGACAACTTGTGGCTGGCCTCTCTTGAGCTTGGCGCCCTTGATCTGTGGAGGTACTCCTTGTCTGTTGAGGCGAAGAGTCCCACAGGCACCTGTCTGCTGGCTGGCGAGATCGTCAAAGAGGGAAGGGGAGGTGAAGAAATTGTCCATGTTGACATGGTGTCCTCGCCCTAGGATGGGTCCCACACTTCTGATGACAGCTTGATGGACTTGAGGAAAGTCCCCTGGAGGAGGCTGGGGATCTTTGCCTGCATACAGTTTGTAATTGTACACATACCCCGTCTTGGAATCGGCCAGGGTCCAGGCTTGCAGACCCCACTTGTGTGGCTTCTGTGGGTGGTAGACGATGAACTTGCACCTCTCCTTGAAAGCAATCATGGATTCATCAACTGAGACGCCTCTGCCAGGGTAGTAGGCCTTCTGCCAATACTCCAGGAGCATCTTGATGATTCCGTCAACCTTGAACGTCCTGCAGTGACCAGGTTGTCCCTGAGGAATTGCCTCCTCGTTGTTACAGAGGTGAAAGAAAGCCAGGATGAGCATGAACTCGTCTCGGCTCATGATCGATCGAATTCCTGGCATCTCAGTCAGAAAGTCTGTCGTCCAATATGAGAATGAGAGCAAAGAAGGCTTTCATATCAGAGACGGATATGGTGCTCCAATCTCGAAACCGGGAGTGAGGCGGGAGTTGGTCGACTGGATGGGCTGCAAAATATTGCGACGCATACCTGATTGTTTGTTCGGCCATTAGTCCGAATACATCGTCATTGAAGAAGTAAGTAAAGATCTTGTTGGCATCGTCGCTCTCAGTGTGAACAAGTGGAGCAGGTCGTCTGACGGAAGGGAGGAAGCCAAGCATCTTCGGAAGCCTGCTGTCGGAAAGAGCGTGATGAACGTCTTGATCTACTTGATGATGCTCGCTCCGATGCACTGCTTGATGGAACGGACGGATCAACTCCGCTCTCCGGCTCCGAACTACTATCTGGTTCGACATCTTCCCGCGATCGGAATTGCTGCAATTCTGCTTCTGCCTCGCCAACATCCTCTAGCGTGAAAGGCTCGAACTCTTCATTAGAATCCTCGCCAAACAAAAGCTCTATTACATGCTCATCGATGTCTTCTGACATAACTTGACACAAAAAACATCAAACTTCAGAGCGAATTTACTCGACAATTTTATAGAAATCACCCATACAAACTACACATGCGCAGAAAGCTCGCGATTTCCGCTTTCCTGCTGTGGTAATTATAGATAATTGACATCATTTTCAAGGGAGATAAGCGCGTTCAAACTAACTCACCCTCAGCGCTCGAGCGCGGGCAGGACATCCCGCCGTCCGCACACAGCGGTGAAAACAAGCTCGGCGGGAATTCCCGACGGCCGCATGGAGAAGGTTAAGAATTGCTAAAGTGAATGATTAAAATTTAGTCCATTTTCCTGGTTTTAGTCACGAACTCGGGAGAACAACTCTCATGCAATATTAGTTTACAAAGTACAAATGTTTTCTCATGTTTATTTCAAGCAGGGGGTTTTCAAATCTCTTTTGAACAGGAAACAAGAAGGGCAAAGCCCATACGACTCACATGCTTGACCTTGACCTTTACATGACCTTGACCTTCAGGCGACCGTCAAGGTCAAGGTCAAACAACTAAACCTACCAATGACATCATACACTAAGAAATGCTTTACACAATTTTCCCTACCAAAATACATGTGACCTTGACCCAAGGTCAAGGTCATCCAAGGTCATGCAACACAAAGCTGTTAATTCAAGACATAGGAAGCACAATGGTGCTTATTGGCAATTTCTACCATGAGATATGGTAACTTTTAGTGGTTCACTACACCATTTTGGTCACATTTCATAAGGGTCAAAGTGACCTTGACCTTGATGATATGTGACCAAATGTGTCTCATGATGAAAGTATAACATGTGAACTACAATGTTATGAAGTTTGGAAGAGTTATCTTCCATAGTTCAGGGTCAAGGTCACTTCAAAATATGTATACAATCCAACTTTGAAGAGCTCCTGTGACCTTGACCTTGAAGCAAGGTCAATCAAACTGGTATCAAAAGGTAGGGATTACTTTGCCCTATATACCATATATATATATATATATATATATATATATATATATATATATATATATATATATATATATCAGGTATTCAATCTCAAAAACTTCAGAGAAAATTGGGAAAATGTGAAAAATGGCTGTTTTTTAGAACATTTATGGCCCCTGCGACCTTGACCTTGAAGCAAGGTCAAGTCACTATGTATGTTTTTGTACGCCTTGTCATCATACACCATCATGTCAAATTGAGTGTTGATAGACTTAATAGTCTCCGAGAAAAATCCAACGTTAAAGTTTTTTAACGGACGGCAGGATGCCCGGACACCCGGACGGACGACACGGGTGACTTAGTATGAAAGTATAACATGTGTACTACAATGTTATGAAGTTTGGAAGAGTTATCTTCCATAGTTCGGGGTCAAGGTCACTTCAAAATATGTATACAATCCAACTTTAAAGAGCTCCTGTGACCTTGACCTTGAAGCAAGGTCAAGTCACTATGTATGTTTTTGTACGCCTTGTCATCCTACACCATCATGCCAAATTGGGTGTTGATAGACTTAATAGTCGCCGAGAAAAATTCAACGTTAAAGTTTTTTACGGACGACAGGACACCCGGCCGCCTGGCCGGTCCGGACGGCCGCCCGGACGCCCAGACGGACAACACTTGTGACCTAGTATGAAAGTATAACATGTGTACTACAATGTTATGAAGTTTGGAAGAGTTATCTTCCATAGTTCAGGGTCAAGGTCACTTCAAAATATGTATACAATCCAACTTTGAAGACCTCCTGTGACCTTGACCTTGAAGCAATAACTCCAAAATGTGCAAAATCCAACTTATGACCTGCTTATTGAGCTCAGGCACAAGTAAATGTTACAGATCTGCCAATACCCTCACCTCAGCCTTGCACATGTCCGACAGCTTGGGGTCTTCGGGTCTCTTGGGCCGCAGCTTGGCGATGGAGAGAAGACAGTGGAGAGTATTGCCCCCCTCATCCACGCCACCACAGAACTTGGTGATCTCACTGGAGCATCGCGACATCAGGTCAGGGCTGATCTTGTAGTCATCCACGATACGCGTCCTCAGCTCCCGCATCTCTATCTTGCACTTCTTGTCCACAGGTCGGTCTGAGTGAAGGATGACAAGTTTGCAACTATCACATGTGGTGGTGTTGCTGATGGTGGTGGTGATGTCACTTATGCAAAGAATGTAGACATTCGGTGATTATGTCAACAAAGAAAAAATAGTTTTTTTCAAGGAGACCACATTTCATGAAGGAGAAAAACAAGTGGCAAGGCATGATTATCAGTGGTGGTGGTGGTGGTGTCATTTATGCAGAGGATGCAAAGAGTCACTGGTTATGTCAACAGCTAAACAAATAGATAATTTTAAAAAGTATCCCCAAAAACTGTATGTTCCCCATGAGAAGCACATTTCATAGTGTTCAGAGCGAAATATAAGGCCAAGCCACTTGTTGATCACCCAATCAGCTGGGCGCCCTAGCAGTCGCGTTTTCAAAATCTACTTCATGACCTCAGCCATGAGTAGTCTCAAGCAGCCAAAGACTGAAGAGGTCTGTACAAATGCACAAAGAACTTCCATTCAGAAATTCTCATCTCTGGTCACAAGAACAATATTCCCCCGAGCACTCATAAATCAGATTCCCCCAAGTACTCATAAATCAGATTTCCCGAGCACTCATAAATCAGATTTCCCAAGCACTCATAAATCAGATTTCCCAAGCACTCATAAATCAGATTTCCCAAGCACTCATAAATCAGATTTCCCGAGCACTCATAAATCAGATTCCCCCGAGCACTCATAAATCAGATTTCCCGAGCACTCATAAATCAGATTTCCCAAGCACTCATAAATCAGATTTCCCAAGCACTCATAAATCAGATTTCCCAAGCACTCATAAATCAGATTTCCCGAGCACTCATAAATCAGATTTCCCGAGCACTCATAAATCAGATTTCCCAAGCACTCATAAATCAGATTTCCCGAGCACTCATAAAGCAGCAGGGATGGGACAGCAAATGATTCATTACCATTGATTTCTTCACCTTTCTTTTTTCTTTCTTTTTTTTTTCTTCTTTTCTTTTTGCATGGTCAAAAAAAGTTTAGGATTGGCAACAACAACAAAGAAAACAAAAAGGGGTTGGTCAGGTTACTTTACCCGTAACTAAATTTTTCTTTGGCCTAATCACCTACTCATCAGGGACAGTGAGGATGAGAAAAAGGACAAGCATGAAGAGCCAGGAGTTTCCTTTTCTTTAGATCTGTTTATGATAAATAGTGCTTGTCTCACAACGACCACTACAAGACACCTACAGGAAAGAAGGAACACCTACAACTACCACTACAAGACACCTAAATGGAGGGAGGAAACCTGAGGAGCACATCTTCACTGCACACACAAATGTCCATGCCTTTAACAGAAACATTTTTCTGGCAATTTGAATGAAAGTCCCCACAATGAACTTCAAATCCAAAGTGCATTTGTGAATTATGATTGTTTTGTTGTTGCTGTCATCGTCACCACCACCACCGCCGCCGCCGCCACCACCACCACCACTACCACCACCACCACCACCACCACCACCACCACCACCACCACCACCACCACCACCACCACCACCACCACCACCACCACCACCACCACCACCACCACCACCACCACCGTCATCATCATCATCATCATCATTGCTGCAGCAAGCCTACCATTCTTTAAGGCTCCCTCCAGACAGCGCAGCACCTTGGCGCGGCTGAGTATGTTGGCTGGATCCTTCTTCATGTGCTTCACACAGCCATTTTCTGTGATGGCTTTGTGGCAGGCATCGTAGAAGGCGTGGTCAATCTTCACATCCTCAGCAGCCAGCATCTGTCGCAGCTCCAGCTTCTTCTGACACTGAAAAGATATGCAGGACACTGCAGAAGGCAACTTGTGGCCAGAGTCCCTCGATGCCCCCCCCTTCACCAGCATCTCAGCCTGAGGTTGCCTCAAACCGTTGAAGGTGGCTGGGGGGGGGGATAGGCATTGGGAGGGAATCAATCCATGAAGACCTGACCATACATGGTTAGACACAAACGATTGCCCAGAGCAACCGAATGGAAAAACTGATCTAGACCTGCTTCAATGGGCAACCAAACTCTGTGTACTGTTTTATTTTCACATGATGAAAATCATATCTTGTTTTACCAGCAAGGATAATGATACTGTTTACGTGTTCAATGCTAAAACCTTTTTTAAAGTGAGAGATATTGATATTTCTTTGACTAGCATTACTGTAACTGGGCAAACATTTTTCAGGAGAGTGGATTTTGCTTTCAGACAAGGTAATTTTCAATCTACTTGCCTGAATGGAAAAACAGTTTTTAGAAGTTTTGTCAGACTGCCATTGAATATTTTTTAATGGAGCTTGAAGGACGACAATGTGAGGCAGCGGAAGGGGGAATGGAAGAGAGGTTGAGAGGAGATGAACAGAACGAAAGAACAGGAGGAAGGAGGTAAAGACAGATGAAAGAGAGAGCAGAAAGGAATGGAATAGTGGGGTGAAATAAAGACAAGGATGACTGGGAAGTGAGAGACAGAATAAAATCAGCAGAAATGGAAGCAGAAAAGAGGCCTGAGGAGGAGGAAACTAGGGTGATGGATGAAGACAAGGGTGCAAGACTGGACGGATGCATGAGTTTTACTGCTCGTCAGCTTTTGTAGGCTATATAAGGCCTCTGAGCACAAAAATCACAAGCAGAGTTACAGAGTAAGTGCAAATTAGGTCACAATGTCCCTAGTTATTCACCTCTTACAATCTGCGTAGGGAGAAACAGTGGGTCTATTTTGACCCCCAACCAACAGGGGGAAAGGGTGCAAGAATAATAAACCTTTTAGAGCAATGAGAATGCACTAATTCATTACGTTTTATTGTTTGGGAGTAACTACACACAGTAGGAAGTGCTTGGTGACCTCTTCATCACACAAAACTTCAAGCTGCTGAGCCTTCAATGCCTCCTCAACAAGCCCCAAGCAGCCTCAAGCAGGCTCAAGCAACCTCCAGCAACCCCAAGCAGCCTCCAGCAGCCCCAAGCAGCCTCCAGCAACCCCAAGCAGCCTCCAGCAGCCCCAACCTCCAGCAGCCCCAGCCTCCAGCTGCCCCAAGCAGCCTCAAGCAGGCTCAAGCAACCTCCAGAAACCCCAAGCGGACTCAGCCTCCAGCAACCCCAAGCAGCCTCCAGCAGCCCCAAGCAGCCTCCAGCAGCCCCAGCCTCCAGCTGTCCCAAGCAGCCTCCAGCAGCCCCAAGCAACCTCCAGCAGCCCCAAGCAGCCTCCAGCAGCCCCAAGCAACCTCCAGCAGCCCCAAGCAGCCTCCAGCAGCCTCCTCCACTAGGCTCCAGCAGCTCCAGCCTCCAGCAGCCCCAAGCAGCCTCCAGCAGCCCCTGCCTCCAGGTGCCCCAAGCAGCCTCCAGCAGCTCCAGCCTCCAGCAGCCCCAAGCAGCCTCCAGCAGCTCCAGCCTCCAGCAGCCCCAAGCAGCCTCCAGCAGCCTCCTCCACTAGGCTCCAGCAGCTCCAGCCTCCAGCAGCCCCAAGCAGCCTCCAGCAGCCCCTGCCTCCAGGTGCCCCAAGCAGCCCCAAGCAACCTCCAGCAGCCTCCAGCAGCCCCAACCTCCAGCAGCCTCCAGCAGCCTCAGCCTCCAGCAGCCTCCAGCAGCCCCAGCCTCCAGCAGCCCCAAGCAGCCTCAGCCTCCAGCAGCCCCAAGCAGCCTCCAGCAGCCCCAACCTCCAGCAGCCTCCAGCAGCCCCAGCCTCCAGCAGCCCCAAGCAGCCTCCAGCAGCCTCAGCCTCCAGCAGCCCCAAGCAGCCTCCAGCAGCCCCAAGCAGCCTCCAGCAGCCCCAGCCTCCAGCAGCCTCAGCCTCCAGCAGCCCCAAGCAGCCTCCAGCAGCCCCAAGCAACCTCCAGCAGCCCCAACCTCCAGCAGCCCCAAGCAGCCCCAGCCTCCAGCAGCCCCAAGCAGCCTCCAGCAGCCCCAACCTCCAGCAGCCTCCAGCAGCCCCAGCCTCCAGCAGCCCCAAGCAGCCTCAGCCTCCAGCAGCCCCAAGCAGCCTCCAGCAGCCCCAGCCTCCAGCAGCCTCCAGCAGCCCCAACCTCCAGCAGCCTCCAGCAGCCCCAGCCTCCAGCAGCCCCAAGCAGCCTCCAGCAGCCTCAGCCTCCAGCAGCCCCAAGCAGCCTCCAGCAGCCCCAAGCAGCCTCCAGCAGCCCCAGCCTCCAGCAGCCTCAGCCTCCAGCAGCCCCAAGCAGCCTCCAGCAGCCCCAAGCAGCCTCCAGCAGCCCCAGCCTCCAGCAGCCCCAGCCTTCAGCAGCCCCCAGCAGCCCCAGCCTTCAGCAGCCCCAGCCTCCAGCAGCCTCCAGCAGCCCCAAGCAACCTCCAGCAGCCTCCAGCAGCCTCAGCCTCCAGCAGCCCCAGCCTCCAGCAACCCCAAGCAGCCTCCAGCAGCCTCCAGCAGCCCCAAGCAGCCTCCAGCAGCCCCAAGCAGCCTCCAGCAGCCCCTAGCAGCCCCAAGCAGCCTCCAGCAGCCCCAAGCAGCCTCCAGCAGCCCCAGCCTCCAGCAGCCTCCAGCAGCCTCCAGCAGCCCCAAGCAGCCTCCTTCACTAGCACCAAGCAGCCTCCAGCAGCCCCAGCCTCCAGCAGCCCCAAGCAGCCTCCAGCAGCCCCTAGCAGCCCCAAGCAGCCTCCAGCAGCCCCAAGCAGCCTCCAGCAGCCCCAGCCTCCAGCAGCCCCAAGCAGCCTCCAGCAGCCCCAAGCAGCCTCCAGCAGCCTCCAGCAGCCTCCAGCAGCCCCAAGCAGCCTCCAGCAGCCCCATGTAGCCCCAAGCAGCCTCCAGCAGCCCCAAGCAGCCTCCAGCAGTCCCAGCCTCCAGTAGCCTCAGCCTCCAGCAGCCCCAGCCTCCAGCAGCCTCCAACAGCCCCAAGCAACCTCAAGCAGCCCCAAGCAGCCCCAAGCAGCCTCCAGCAGTCCCAGCCTCCAGTAGCCTCAGCCTCCAGCAGCCCCAGCCTCCAGCAGCCCCAAGCAGCCTCCAGCAGCTTCAGCCTCCAGCAGCCCCAAGCAGCCTCCTTCACTAGCATCAAGCAGCCTCCAGCAGCCCATGTAGCCCCAAGCAGCCTCCAGCAGCCCCAAGCAGCCCTCCAGCAGCCCCAAGCAGCCTCCAGCAGCCCCAAGCAGCCTCCAGCAGCCCCAAGCAGCCTCCAGCAGCCCCAAGCAGCCTCCAGCAGCCCCAAGCAGCCTCCAGCAGCCCCTAGCAGCCCCAAGCAGCCTCCAGCAGCCCCAAGCAGCCTCCAGCAGCCCCTAGCAGCCCCAAGCAGCCTCCAGCAGCCCCAAGCAGCCTCCAGCAGCCCCTAGCAGCCCCAAGCAGCCTCCAGCAGCCCCAAGCAGCCTCCAGCAGCCCCAGCAGCCCCAAGCAGCCTCCAGCAGCCCCAAGCAGCCTCCAGCAGCCCCAAGCAGCCTCCAGCAGCCCCAAGCAGCCTCCAGCAGCCCCAAGCAGCCTCCAGCAGCCCCAGCCTCCAGCAGCCCCAAGCAGCCTCCAGCAGCCCCAAGCAGCCTCCAGCAGCCCCAAGCACCCTCCAGCAGCCCCAAGCAGCCTCCAGCAGCCCAAGCAGGCTCAGCAGCCCTCAGCTCCAGCAGCCCAGCCTCCAGTAGCCCAGCAGCCTCAGCACTCTAAGCAGCCAGTGGCTCCAGCACTCTAAGCAGCCCCAAGCAACCTCAAGCAGCCATACCCTCAAGCAGGCCAAGCAGCCTCAAGCAGTCTCCAGCAGCCCCAGCTCCAGCACTCCTAAGCACCCCAAGCAGCCTCCAGCAGCCCCAAGCCACCTCCAGCACTCCTAAGCAGCCCCAAGGCCTCCAAGCACTCAAGCACCCAAGCAGCCTCCAGCAGCCCCAAGCAGCCTCCAGCAGCCCCTAGCAGCCCCAAGCAGCCTCCAGCAGCCCCAAGCAGCCTCCAGCAGCCCCTAGCAGCCCCAAGCAGCCTCCAGCAGCCCCAAGCAGCCTCCAGCAGCCCCTAGCAGCCCCAAGCAGCCTCCAGCAGCCCCAAGCAGCCTCCAGCAGCCCCTAGCAGCCCCAAGCAGCCTCCAGCAGCTTCAGCCTCCAGCAGCCCCAAGCAGCCTCCAGCAGCCCCAAGCAGCCCCCAGCAGCCCAAGCAGCCTCCAGCAGCCCCAAGCAGCCTCCAGCAGCCCCAAGCAGCCTCCAGCAGCCCCAAGCAGCCTCCAGCAGCCCAAGCAGCCCTCCAGCAGCCCAAGCAGCCTCCAGCAGCCCCAAGCAGGCTCCAGCAGCCCCAGCCTCCAGCAGCCCCAGCCTCCAGTAGCCCCAAGCAGCCTCCAGCACTCATAAGCAGCCAAGTGGTCTCCAGCACTCATAAGCAGCCCCAAGCAACCTCAAGCAGCCATTACCCTCAAGCAGGCTCAAGCAGCCTCAAGCAGTCTCCAGCAGCCCCAGCCTCCAGCACTCCTAAGCACTCCCAAGCAGCCTCCAGCAGCCCCAAGCCACCTCCAGCACTCCTAAGCAGCCCCAAGTGGCCTCCAGCACTCCTAAGCACTCCCAAGCAGCCTCCAGCAGCCCCAAGCAGCCTCCAGCAGCCCCTAGCAGCCCCAAGCAGCCTCCAGCAGCCCCAAGCAGCCTCCAGCAGCCCCTAGCAGCCCCAAGCAGCCTCCAGCAGCCCCAAGCAGCCTCCAGCAGCCCCTAGCAGCCCCAAGCAGCCTCCAGCAGCCCCAAGCAGCCTCCAGCAGCCCCTAGCAGCCCCAAGCAGCCTCCAGCAGCCCCAAGCAGCCTCCAGCAGCCCCAAGCAGCCTCCAGCAGCCCCAAGCAGCCCTCCAGCAGCCCCAAGCAGCCTCCAGCAGCCCCAAGCAGCCTCCAGCAGCCCCAAGCAGCCTCCAGCAGCCCCAAGCAGCCCTCCAGCAGCCCCAAGCAGCCTCCAGCAGCCCCAAGCAGGCTCCAGCAGCCCCCAGCCTCCAGCAGCCCCAGCCTCCAGTAGCCCCAAGCAGCCTCCAGCACTCATAAGCAGCCAAGTGGTCTCCAGCACTCATAAGCAGCCCCAAGCAACCTCAAGCAGCCATTACCCTCAAGCAGGCTCAAGCAGCCTCAAGCAGTCTCCAGCAGCCCCAGCCTCCAGCACTCCTAAGCACTCCCAAGCAGCCTCCAGCAGCCCCAAGCCACCTCCAGCACTCCTAAGCAGCCCCAAGTGGCCTCCAGCACTCCTAAGCACTCCCAAGCAGCCTCCAGCAGCCCCAAGCAGCCCCAAGTGGCCTCCAGCACTCCTAAGCAGCCTCAAGTGGCCTCCAGCACTCCTAAGCAGCCCCAAGCAACCTCAAGCAGGTACGTGATCAAGGTGCCTCCATGATACATCTGCAAAACTCATTACAGTAGGTCTATTTTTAACACTCTGGTTTAGTTCAGTGCCGCCATGCTTACCTCAGGGCTCATCTCTCTGCTGGTCATGTGCTTGAACAGACAGCCAAAGACGCGGCCGTTGCCCGAGGTGATGTTGGCGCAGAAGTGCTCTCGGTCTAGTCGGCAGGCATAGTACAGCTGTCGGTCCATGTGGTAGTCGTCGGAACTCAGCTCAAACACACGCAGCACCTGCAGCTGGCAGGTTTGTTCCAGCGACTTCATATGCTCAGCCAGACATGCGATGGTGCGGCCCTGGGAATGCACGCCCTGCAAGGACCAAAGTGTTTTCCTGTAGCAACTTGGACCCAGACAAGGATGTCAAACTGCTTTACTCTTCATCCCATGTTCATTGAGTTAGGATCAGCATGTGCCTGACAAAACACATGAGCCTTTCGGCACTGGAAAACTGCAAAGAAAAGGAAAAAACTAAACAAAACAAAACAAAAACAACTACAGGGCTCTGTGAGAGTGCAAACCTCCGCCAAGGAAGCCGCAATTTCTCTTCCATGGCCTGTAGACTTCGTTCAGGCAGCGTGTTCTGCTAGCCAGGCTGATGCTATACTGAGTCGCACAAGCTGACATCATCAATAGTTTGACATCATCAGCTTCATGATTTGTGATACAAGTTATCTTTTGTTGTAATTTCAAAACTATGTAACAGATCACCTCCATAATTTAATGGATTGTTCCTTTCCACCAAATGTCATCATTTGTTTTGAATTTTTTCTGTTATTTTTCCAAATAACTAATGAACCAAGGGTAAATTATAACCTCCTTGTCAGAGGTAACAACATCAACAACAGCAACAAACTACCAAAAAATGAAATGAAATAGTTGAAACAAAACAAAATATAAATTGAAATACCAAAAAACAACAACCACCAAAATACAATTAAACAAAATAAAAACACAATTAGAGAATTCAAAATCAAATTGAATCAAATCAAATTAAAGAAAAAGTAGAAACCGTAGCAGCTTCCACACAACTTTTAGTCCTCAAAGATAAACCAATTTCTCCATTCGAAACCTTGTCTGAAAATACCATAAATGTGCAAACTGAAAACATTCAGCATTTGATGTGTTCAACATTGAAGTCTTTTCACAGCTGATGACCAAAAATTCGCCATCAAACAATATCCCCATCATGTATTCCCAGACCTGGGTACCCCAAATTTTGCCTCAGTGTACTCACTGGTTCAGATATGCGTATTTTTTGCGCAGACCGACAATTTCAAAAATGCAGCTTTTGGTTTGCATACAAAGAGGCAATGCAATTGAAGAGTTACCTCCCCCTTGACCGCTGAATCCGGCTGTTTAGTTGAAGCAAAACTATGTATCTCTACAGGAGGACACTGGTCACGTAGGCATCCCGCAGCGCGCCTGAACTGATTTTGGCGAGAGAGAGAGAGAGAGAGAGAGAGAGAGAGAGAGAGAGAGAGAGGAGAGAGAGAGAGAGAGAGAGAGAGAGAGAGAGAGAGAGAGAGACGAGAGAGAGAGAGAGAGAGAGAGAGAGAGAGAGAGAGAGAGAGACAGAGAGAGAGAGAGAGAGAGACAGAGAGAGCAGAGAGAGAGAGAGAGAGAGAGAGAGAGAGAGAGAGAAGAGAGAGAGAGAGAGAGAGAGAGAGAGAGAGAGACAGAGAGACAGAGACGAGAGAGAGAGAGAGAGAGAGAGACAGAGAGAGAGACAGAGAGAGAGAGACAGAGTAGAGAGAGAGAGAGAGAGAGAGAGAGAAGAGAGAGAGAGAGAGAGAGAGAGAGAGAGAGAGAGAGAGAGAGAGAGAGAGAAACAGAGAGGTGTGAGGTATCCTCCCTGCAAATGTTATGTTAAGATTGCCTGACCCACTTCTTACCCCAGCATCCTGTAGCAGTGGGGCCCAACTAAACAGCCCCTCTGGGAACGGCCGTGCAGTCACAACAGTGTTGTCAACACATATTACACAAATGTTCGATGAAGAGCTCTTGTCAAAACAAAACTCGAACAGTACGAGACTGCTTCCAGCCTCAGGAAAATTAAATTGTGGATCCGAACTTCAGGGGGGGGGAGAAACCTTTTGATTTCACGATTGTTGTATTTTTCGATTTCACCATTGTCGTATTTTTTCACACAAGTCGTAGTAGTCGTATTTTCAATAGTTTGGCGTAAAAAATATGCCAAAATCGTATAGGTAAACAGGTCTGTATTCCATAACCATTCCCTGCTTTGGGTCAACACAGATTGAAAGAGCACAAGTGTTTGTAGAGTGCTACCCTCACTTCCAGGAACCCAGAGTAAGAACTGTAACAGGTGGAACTTTTCTTATTCAATGTACATGTGTCAAAATACCGTGCGAAGATGCCTGTCGATTGATCGTGAGAAGTCAATCATTTCATGAGTATTCTGTCAATTGGTTACCCATAAACAGGATCCACTGTATGCCTGAGTATTGCCTTTTGATACTGACCTACTGATATGTCTGCACTTCATAATGTAACTGTTTACATCTTTTCTAAATGTTACTGTAAAGATGAACCAAAGTGAACACATCTTGACCACGACATCTTGCTGATAACAACTAATTCTCTTGCAAACTGCATGTGTGAAGAACTGCTGCTTGCTAAATGTCCACGTTGCCGAATATTTCACAAGCCTGTCTGCAATTATTACCACTGCACTGACCACTGCTGCAGCTCTACAGCACATCCATAATCAACTCCACGTTCTCATCCTCCATGCACCACAAACATCGAAACTATGATCCCAGTCCACCAACCTCATCCTCCGTGCACCATAAACATGGAAACTATGATCCCAGTCCACCAACCTCATCCTCATCCCTGCCCACTCTTCCACACTGGAACTTGTCAATGTCGCTCTGGCACTGCTGGGCAAAGTTGTAGATGAGGCGGTAGTCATAGAAGATGATGTTGGCCATCTTTCGGATGAACTGTCGGCAGGGCTTGTTGGTGACGTTGCCAAGATTCTCCAGCAGACAAGGAATAATGAAGCCGCTGCCCTGCTGCATGTTGTTGCAATCCGGCAGCTGCAAGCACACAAAGGGACAC